>JAQFVV010000583.1:0-219501 GCA_028023455.1 Epiperipatus broadwayi | reverse complement strand
AGATTTTACTGGTTTGCTGATTTTTATTTTATCCCTAGTTCAGAACACATATATATTATATATCCGTGTGGATACATATATATGTTCACTAGAGGGAGCTCACCGATAGCCCCAATCAAGCTTTAATTTATATGTGCTGAAAGAGAAAGAATTCAAAATCTCTATCGGAAAGTCATCATTCCCAAACCAATTGTTTCGAGTTTATGGCTCACCTCAGTGAGGAGTTAGAACTCCAGACACTAGATCTAAAATACCAACTCAAAAGTCAGAACTTATCTAATATGTTACTATTAATTTGAAAACCTGAATTTTTCAGACATGTAAATGCGAAGAAATCCAGCCTTACAAATCAGATAACTATATGGGTCTGAACTCAGTTCAGTTTCACCATATATTAATAGCTTTATCAATATAACATTGCAAAAGCCTTCAAGGGTACACTTATAAAAGCAAGTTACACAATTTGTGTCTTGTTTTATTATATATATTGTTAGCACCATATTAATTGATAATTGCAAATTTGTATTAAAATTGTGAAGTTTAATAACACTAACTAACATTATTTATAGTAGATAGAAAAATAAGTTATTTTAATGGAAATTGATGCCCTGAGTTTGAAAATGAAATCATTTTTTTTATTTCACATGTAGTTATGATGCAATTCAATTTTTTTTAGTAATCACAACCATAAGATGTAATGGTAACATATTTTCTCATGGATCCTTCTTTATAATACAGTTATTATATAACTGTAATTATGATTGTTTGCATTTGATCATTTAGTGTGTATTGCAATTATATTGTAGTTGAGTTTTGTCTGATATATTCATAACAAATTCCCTCCAGAAATGCAATAAAAAGAGGGTGACAGAAGTTAAGATGTTGATAACAAGCCAGATGCTTCTCTCAAGCCACTTGTAAAAGAATTGTTTCAAACTTCATTATAGTTGGAAATGTTGGACATTACTTTTCAATCATGATCCAGCAAATTCACCTTCTATGCATCTTTTACTTTTATTTGTATCCAAGTATATGTTATTGTGAATATATAGAAACCATATTTTAATCTTTATTCGTGAAATTTTTATTATAAATATTTTAAGAACACTATGGCTAGCGTATCAGAATGCATAGAAGAAAGTATCTACAAAGTTCTTCAGAGAGCATTCAAGAATTTTAAGAATATACAAATTCTATGAGAAAGGAAAGGATGATTGGGGATTTTTAACTTACTGTAGAGGTCCCTACTATCACATTTTTACACGCACATTCTTGAGGTTACAGCCTTAGTAAATATTACTTATATAATCAATGTGCGTTTAAATAAATTTATAATTACAACTTTAAATTTTCAAGGAGTGTAAAGTGCTTGCAAAGTTGTTTTGTTTGTGTGTTTTATTTCTCTTCTCTGCACTCATAATTTTGTAGTAAAAGAGCAAAACCTAAGGATAAAATTGGCAAATTTCTGAAAGGAAAAGTTGTTTTAAATGCCAAAGATGTATTCATACCTGTGTAAGTCCTTCACGAAATCTCAAGCATTTAATATTCCTCTAAACAGCACTTCGAATCATATGCAGTTCTGTATTTCACCAGGCATAGCAATTTTAATACCTTCTTGGATTTGTTCTTTCTTGTTTTATATATTAAATATGTAATTTTTATTTTATGTAAGGCTAATAATTTAAATGTATTACTGGAACTACTGGTTTAAAATACACATTTACCGCTTTGGCTTAATTGCCTTAAATATAAATAAAAGCTACCTACAAACCATCATATTATTAACAACGACGCTTTTACTTGTGTTTAATGTAGGACAAAATAAGATTTTATGTTGCATATTAACATTTATATCTAATATATCTAATTCAATCAATACTAAATTATTGAAATTTTTTCTTAATAACGAAATAACATTTTGTATTATTGTCAATTAAGAGAAGTGATGAACTAAAACAAAATTTTGGTTTTTAAAACTTTTTGTTTGTAGGCTAGTTTAATTATACATATAAAACGAAGATTGTTAATACTTTATTCAAACTAAAGTTCTCTTCATTATTATTAACTCTTGCACATATCTACACATTTGAAATATATATATGTAAACATTTAGCTTCATGGAATTTAGTTTCTTGAATACTATTGATAAGTTATATATATATATATGCTTTTTTATTAAGTTTCGATTCATCCCCCCTCCCCCACACTCTATAATAGAGTCATGTGTTTCTAATTTGAATGTTATATATTGCAGTATAATTGTATGGGATGGGATGAGTGTTATATTCTTAAATTACCTGAGAAGTTCCATATTATGTGACAAAATATTGCAAAGGTGTTGGTTTTTCTCTATGCAATGATATACATGTTTAGCTATTAATTCATTTATATATTTGTGTGCAGTTTGATTAATTATTTAAGTATATATTTACATATTTGAGTCAGCATTTGATAATTATATATATATGCATAATGCATATAATAACTAATCTTTCTTATTGCATTGACAAATGTATATAATACAATATTAAATCATCCGTGCATCTTATCATTGTTTCATAATGCTTTAATTACCACCCTCTTTTACAGTTTCGATTGCCCCAGCGATCTTCTTCAGAACTACAGCATAATACAAATATATGAATACGAATATACATGAACATATAATTTATATACATTATATGTATATAATATATACACATCCATATGAACATAATTATATATACATACAATTACATATATAACTAATTTGTATTATGTTGTAGTTCTGAAGAAGATTGCTAGAGCAATCAAAACTGTAAAAGAGGGTGGTAATTAACGCATTGTGAAACAGTGATAAGGTGCATGGATGATTTAATATTATATTACATAATGCATATATATATATTATTTAAATGCTCTATTAAAGACAGTATTGATGTTTTATTACTAACAATAGAAAATCAAAATGTTTTAAATTCTAAACAATTTGAAAAGCTAAAAATTAATTTAAACTATTGAATTAGTAATGTCTAAATTGAAAATGTTTTGAAAAATACTTTAGTTAAATAATAAATCACTTGTAAATTTTAATGATTATTAATTTATTTGGAAAAGAGAAAATTAGTTTAAAACTATTAGTCAGCCATTGTTAAATTGTTACTATATTTTCATATGGATGCAGGATTATAACAAACTAAATTTTACGAAGAGCAATTATTTAAATGGAATTTATATCTAAATATACGTATTATTGTTTAAAATGTTTTCATTTAATTTTGTAAACCATGGAACAATTTATATACATACACAGTCATTTCTTTTTTAGCAAGCAAATTTTTAAAAATGTAGTGAAAAATAAGTAATTTATTTTAGAACAAAGGGCATTTTTAATTGCCCTTCATGGAAAAGCAATGAAGGTGAAGATATTATTCATTAGATTTTCCACTTGTCAAATGATTAGTGTTTGAGCACTTTTTATCTTTGTTTATGTATTGACTCACATTCTATAGTTATTTGGGTTATCTATAGACCAGAATAACTGAAAGAGAAATTCAAGCTTGATTGGAATTTACATGGCTGTGTTAGAATCCAGATCATAGACATAGCAGGTGAGTATAGTATCTTGACATCATGGAACTTATTTTTGATATACTATTGTTAATGATAGTACTTCTTAACTACTTCTTAATACTATATTACTCTAATATCATTAGTTTATAATACTTACATAAAATAATATGATTTTACTTAAGCAGAATTAAAGATATGAAGCAAATTTGCTTAAGGTGATATTTCTAAGTTTTGAACAGAATCTATTATATCAGATATATTTACAATATTTCTATTTTCCCCATAAATATTTACTGTTTTACCCTGAGTTATATAAAACACTGTGAGATATGTGATAATTTTCTATAAAATCATTATGTACCATTTTGCCGGAAGTTTCTCCTCTTATTGGTCTTATGTTTATCTGAGAACATTGTAATTTAATAATATCAAAGAATGTAGTTCATGACTGCCAATGAAATTTTAAAAGGGAAAGATATTCTGCAAAACTAAGAAAAAAATTAAATAAGGATCATTATCATGTAACACAACTTTAGAGATATTTGTTTGTTTATTCCTTTTTTAGTAAGAATTAATTTAGTGATGGAAATTTTAATATTTAGAATTTTTTTTTTGTAAGTAATTTCATTTCATAGCTCTGAAGAAGTCTGCTAGATTGTTGAAATTTTGTCAGACATTTTAATAAAAAGCATTGTGAAAAGTGCAAAAAAAGTTTTCAGCATGCTATTTATTTAAAATTTACAAAATGCTAATGCATATTGAATATATTCTTAAACTAACATGTACAAAAGGATATATATTGATAATTATTCAAATTTATCATAAAATTATAAATTGAATAGTTTAGCAATAGGAAATAATTAGAAAATCTGCAAAAAAATATTAAAAATCATAATGATTGTTTGTCTCTGATGTCATTTGATGTTTAAACATGTAAATAGCCAAGTAAAATCAGTCTTTTTTTTTACTTGATCAAACAGATGTTTACTTTACTCTGGTAAGAATTAATCCAAGGCTTTTAACTTTAAATCTGTCATCTTGTATCTGTGTTAAATTCACTATGGTAATATGCTTAATATCATATAATATTAAATCATCCATGCACTTTACTACTGTTATACAATGCTTTATTTCCCACCTCTTTTACAGTTTACAGTTCGATTGCCCTAGAAATCTTCTTCAGAACTTTATGTCTTATATGGCATACATTTGGCAATGCAATAAGAGAGAGTAGTGCTAAATATCATGAGTAAGTAGTGTTTTCATTCAAAATTAAGACTTACATAATGTACCGGTCAGAATTGTATGTTCATCTAACAAAAGCTAGCATCTAGGCAATAGTACCTCAAGTCCAATCATGTGCAAGATACATAAGTCAGTAACAATCACAAACTCTGCCCTATTGCCCATTTTCCAGATCTATAACATTGGCAATATCATATAACCAATCAGCTTGCTGTGTATCATACTATAGAATTTACTACTATAGAATCACACTTTTATTGGATTGGACATATAAAACAAATGAACAATACAGGATTTCCTAAAAGGTGTTTTATCATGAAATTGAGTATCACTTCTGTGCAAAAGGTATACCCCATTTTATAATAAGAACTATATCATTGTCATTCTAAAGAAGTACAATATTGAATGTTTCTATTGGGAAAATATAGCAGAGAATAGACTACATTGTAAAGTTATAATTAGATTTGGTGTTGTTTTTCTTTCAAATTTGAAAGACAACATTACAAAGCATGTTCTATATGTGACTATATTTGTGGTTCACAGATTGGTTTGATAGTCATTGTAAAGCGTTTTTAACTTTTTTTTTTTTTTTCGGCATTGGAATGGCCATACCTGCTTACAATTGTTTGCTGTGGCTGATAATTTAAAATCTCTTAATAAGTTTAAAAGTAAAGCCTCTAAAAATAAATATAAATAAATAATCATTTGATTAATTATTTATCAAATCTTGTGATATTTGAGCAAAGTTGAAAATTGCTATATAATTTTTTAAGTCTAATCCACAACCAAAATGCCAAATCACAGAAAGTTTGGGTCTCTTCTAAAACTTTTCAGTTTCATAATTTAATCAATCTTAAGAGTAATTACAAAATTAAATTGTTTTAATGGAATTCTTTTTTCCTAATCATCTTGTTCTATTTAAGATAGTAAAGTGCTTGATCATACTTATGAATAAAAATACTCAATAGTAAAGAGCCTTATAATAGAATGATTGCCATGACTGCCTTCAGAATCCAGATCGGGATCAGATAATCTTGCAGTTCTTTTAGGCAACCAGGCTTTAGTCAGCTCAACTAACATACAACAGGAAAAGTGCTTAAATTCCAATAATAATAAACAGCCATTTGTAAATGAGCATGGCTATTTTAACTTCAATAATGAAAAGATGAAAAAAAACTAGAAGTGAGTTTTGCAATGATTGTACAAACCAATCTGTGAACTACAAATATGCCTATATAGAGAGCATGCTGGGCCATTTTTCTGGTTGCTTGAAATTTTACAGTGCTACCTTTTAATTTCTTCTGAAGAAAACTATAAAATATTTCAACACGATATCTAGTTGCAGTTTGGGCAATATGTTTCACTTTTCTGCCAGATCTGCCCAACAATTGGCATTATTCTTCCTTAGAATATCTTTGATATAATCCTTATATTATAGATCTCTCTCATAAAAGCCATGAGCAGTTTCACTATAAAACACTTTTTTAGAAAGTCTTCCATTGTACATTTACTTTATATGTCCAATTTAATGGAGATGTAATTTTACAATAGTAGAATCAATAGTATTTCATCCAGCAAGTTGAAGAATATATTGGTTGATTTTATGATTATGCCATTGTATTTTTAAAATTTCAAAACATCCTTATAGGGTATTTTGAGCTGACTTTCACACGACCCTCAATTCTCCACACTATCTCATACCACTTATACACTTGACCACATATATGACTATAAGATAAATAATCACCAACATATGTGGTCAAGAGTATCAGTGGTATGATATAGTGTAGAGAGTTGAAAGTCATATGAAAGTCTGAGCTCAAAAGACCCCATATATTACATTGTTTGTACAGGTATATATATATAGCCTATATGTGAGATATTAAAACATCTTTACATAAATCTTCTAATAACTTTCTATTGTGCCAATAAAGTGTCCAAGTTTCATTTCCATACAATAAATTGGGTAAAATTGTAGCTGCATCTACAGCCAACTTTATTGCAGTGGTTATTTCTCTGTGATGAAATACTCTACCTTTTAATTTGTTAAAAATAGCAGCACATTGGAGTTTATGTTGTCCTTCAACATCTAAGTCTATTTTTTTCTACATATAAAATTACTAAGGTAAATTTATAATTACAACTTTAAATTATCATAGTAGATTTCTAACTATAAGATCGTTCCATTGACTCATAGTAAATCGACAGATTTCGTGAGTACTAATGTATAATAGGAATTGTGGACTTAATCAGTGAAGTCACACTCTCAGATATAACCGCTTCAGCTTCATCTATTTATATAGAAAGTAGGTTGAAGTAAAGAAGGGTTCCCCTCTTTTCTTCCATAACATGAGTTTGTGGTTAAGACCTGTAGAGGTCCCTACCTTCGCATTTTCAATTCTCGAGGTTTAATGACTTAGTAAATATTACTTAAGTATTTAAATTGTTTTACATTTCTCATGATGATAAATATCCAATCTAAAAGTTGTTGATGATATATAATTTGAGTTTTTGGAGTTAATAAACCAAAATCTGGCATTTAAAACATTAAGAACATTATACAAATATTTTTTTGAAATGGCAAAAATAGTACAATTACCAACATACTGTAAATCTAGAATCCAAGAAAGTTCGTGTTTTACTTTTTAATTGATTCAAAAATCCCACTATAAAACATGCATCTTATCTTGATTCCTCTTTGATTAAGCCACCTATAAACAATTTCAGAAACCATTGTCATAAAAATTGAAAACAATATTCGAGCAAGTACCCATTCTTGTTTGACACCAATTTTTATTTCAAATGCCTATTTTTTTTCTTAGTAATAATACTTCCTCATTCCATTATTCAGAAGCTTTTTATGAATTAATTTTGATAGACAATCAATTAATTTTCGAACAGTGTTATAGATCTGTCCTATTAACTGAAAAATGCTTTGACCAAACCCATAAAGACTATATAAATCACTCCTTTATTCTTGATATTTTTCTTGCATTTGTCTGGCAACAAAAGTCAGGACTATAATTCTTTTTGAATCTCTAAAACCACATTGAACCTTTGGTAATTATTCATCTATAACTGGAAACAATCTGTTCAACATAATTATTGAAAATACTTTTGCTGTAGTGGATACTAATAGTATTCCATGATAATTATTTCAATCTGTTTTATTTCCTTTGATTTTAAAAATTGGAACAATAAAAGCATTCTTAATATTGAGTCACACAGGTTTATGGTCTGTACATTTCCAAAAAAAAATCCAATATTTTTGAAGTTAACATATCACTGCTATATCTTAAAAATATGATGCTAACCACCCAATAATAGTAAAGCCTATAGTTTCTTCTACTGAAGGATGTTTGGAAAATGTTTTTGTACTGTAGTTGATTATTTAGACCTTTTTATTTTATCATCATGAGCATGGAATACTTTACAAACAGCAATATAAAAATACCAAGTAAAATCTTACATAAAGATTTCCAGCTTGATAGTCCAAACAGCATATACCTTCTGTTTTTGAGTATGCTAGTGAAATCCTATCTGCTTTTCTTTTAATCTCATTTATTTATTGTATATTGAGTATTACCTTGCGGAGGGTAAAAGATCATACTCTTTGTGATTTACCTTATTGCAATACTCTGTGATCATCTGACATCTTTATTTATAATATATAACTATGATACTTAATGCTTTCTTAAAGAATGAACCGGTTATTGCTTATTACACTTTATGCAACAAAATTAAGTTAAATCATCTCTGCATGATAAACCAATAACTCAGAACTTGTACTATTATTATAACTCATGATATTGTTCTTTTCTACTTATATTAATACTAATTTGCATTAGTCTTCATCACTGTAATTAATATATTTCTCATCTAACTGCATTCAATCTTTCAAACGCTACAAATAAATACTCAAAGAAGCTTATTCCTATATACCATCTGTGATTTATGTATTTGCTTTTTCTTTAGATTGAATTACTTTTTATTTTAGTAACTTGACTTATATCTCATGCTAAGTTGCTATTTTATCATCTAACTACCAGTAGATGATAATCTAATATTTAAGAAACTATTCTTATATACCATTTGTAATTTATTATTCTCATCCTCTTTAGATTGGTATAATTTTTAAATTAATGGTTTGGGCTTATATCTTATGTTTAAAGAGAATTATACAACATATCAATAATTATGTGCTCTCATATTAAGTGCAAACAATAATATAATTTCTGTTTCTGGATCACAAAAGGAATAAACAAGACCAGAAAATCAGTTCAATTAGATTCTTATTGCTAGAATATGTGAAAGAAGACTCTTGTATGATTATATTAGTCTATATCAAGCTACTTTTTATTTAGATCAGAGAATATCTACTCTCATTAATATTAATAATATTTTTACAACCTTGAATGTATTATGTCTGCCTTTTAATTTGATGATATTTTTCTTTTTTTATTTTAGTCATTGCTCAAGATTTTGCATTTGTTCTGATACAAACATTTCTGGTTATGATTTCAAATTTTCATCTTTCTTCTCATCTTCTCTGTATACAAACTAAGATCAATCATCTCACAAACCTTTCTTCTTATTTTTCAACAAGTGCTGTTACCTTTTTAATTATTTATGAATTCTTATTATAAATCACCTTTTACTTATTGATATATTTTTATATCATGCTTTTTCTTTTTTAATTAGATGTGTGAATTGTACACATCTTGCATCTTTCCATGCAACATCTTTCTTTTATAACTTCACTGTCAAAAGTCATTTCTAATGTTATTTCAACTCATTTTCTCATTTCTTTAAATCTATCACTGAATTTTAATAATACATTAAATAATACATAGGGTTATTGTCATTATAATAATCTTCTCAGTCTCATCTTTTTACTTCCATTATCATCATCATCACCAATCCCTCATAATGAGTAAGGCCATTTTACTACCAGAAGAAACAAAAATATATAAAGTTAAAGGTTCTGTAAACACAAAGCTAATATTTAATATCTTATTAAACCATAGGCTGAGCACTTTCTAGAGTCATGGCTCTCATAATCATAACTCTTTGTGAAGTATCATTGTCTAATGTTATGGTTTAATAAGATATTAAATATTAGCTTTGGGTTTATGTATTTATAGCACTAGTATTGAATTACAGAATATTAACATACACGCAAAGTTTAAAATTAAGTTTGTATTACAAAGTTAAAGGTTGAAAAGTTAGAAGAAAAAAAAGAGAGAAAAATACTAGTACAACTGTTGATTGTACAAATATACAAGGTCATAGCTGTAATTAGTCAAAAATAGTATCAGTACAAGTCATTTCTCAGTTCGTACTCTATGAGTTATAACGGCCATGACATTAATATTTGAAGACATTCTTTTTTTTTTTTTAGAAAATACCTGTATGCTGACTTTGTTTTACCATTGTGATTTTTAAAATTATATTTGGTTGTGTTTGTCAGAGTGACTTGTCAGCTACTGTCTTAGCTGGCCATCACAAGTATCTATAACATCATTCATTTTGCCTCACTGCTGAGATGAAGTATGTCTTGAAATTCTTTTATAGTTTTCTGATAGTTGGCATTTAACTAGATCTACTGATAAGATCACTTGATTTAGCTATGAAAGGACTCTTTAGAATGATTTGTTTCAGTTTTTCATTGATTATATAATACCAACAGCACATACAATTCTAATCATCTTTGAATCAGTCTCAGGCTCATTTTTAATCATTAAAAGTTTTCATGTGGCTGCTTACTGTTGGAAAGCTTGCTTCCTCATAATTATTTTTTTGACTTTCTACTATGCCTTCCAAAAGTTCAAATATACCATCACCTATATCTAAGATATGGCCAATTAATTTCATTCTAGAAGGATTGATTTTTACTAGAGACTTTTACTGCAGATTCATGGTTGAACGCTCAGTGAATTAAATGTCTGCTTAATTAATGTATCTGGAGCATGTCCCCTCATTTATAATCTATTATTCCAACATGTATTCTCAAGAAACAGTTTATTAGACCTAATTCATTTAAAAAAATTTCTTTCCCCCTCTTTTCTTCCAAAATGTAAGCTTGTGGTTAAGACCTGTAGAGGTCGCTACTATCGCATTTTTACGCGCATATTATTGAGATTAGTCTTTCTCCTTAGTCCTTTTAATTTATTTAGCTTTCTACCCTTTTGAGACAGAATCAGCCTTACAGATTATACTTTAGAATATGCACTTTTATTTTGGCCAAGTTAACTTCAGGTCTTTTATTAATATGTCAGAAAAAAACTATATGCCTTCCAGGCATTTCTTGGATCATGTTGTCTATGTTAAAAGTATGATATTCACAGACTTGGGATTGAAGTTTGTGTTCTATCTATATATATAATAGTATCTACAAAGGTATTTCTTATTTATAGATTTAAATTTAGCTTCAATTTTATCACTATAGTCAGTAATAATTTATTTTAGAAGTGTCTTAGTTCCATTATAGCCAAGTCCACATTCTTAAACAATAGATTTTAAATTTTAACAGGTTCCTCATGATACAAGAATAGTTGTTATTTTATATCTTTTCAGAACTATCTATATAGTACTAAACAAATAGATATGGGTTCAATACACACACACATATATATATATATATATAACGAATGATTTATCATTTGGATGTTAAGTAACTTTTAGCCACAGAAAATACCAGTTGAGTTTTAATCCACTCTTGACCTCTCATTCTACTATAGTGTCAGACTGCAGGGCAATAGCATGTTAAAATAAATAATAGAAATTTAAACAGTTCATTGGAGAGCAAAAGTCTTACCTTAAGTTGAATGGGAAAATATTATTCACAAGGTTTGTCGAAAGATTTATGGTAAACATTTGAATGATTTTTCCAATTTTTTTTAATCCTTTAACTATAAATAGCTAAATACTCATTTGGTGATAAATTTTGGGTTAATTAAAGTACAGTTATCTAAATAAAAATACTATTTAAAACCTTATTTGGCCTAAATTTGAACCTCAAATCATGAACTTATCAGACAGATATATGCTACTACTATAGTATGAATCTCTTAATATATGTAAATGTGCAATGAAAGTGTTGCCTAGATCTATAATTAAATGAAATTATCTACTATAATGGGCTGTTGAATTATTAACTGACTTGCCATAAAGTGTATACTTTGACTTCATTTATATTTCATATTATTCATGAAAATGTTTTGTATATATAATGATTTCTTTTTCATATTGCACGTTAGTGTTAGATATATAATGATCTCTTCATTTAAAAATAGCAATCTACTCTTTCGTTGCTCCTGCTTTGATCGCTTAAATGTGTTCATTTTATGTGTTTTTGTCAATAGTTAATGATATCGATAATATGAAAAATTATCACTAGATCGCAAAAAGTATTCTTTGGTGATTTTTTAATATATATCTAATGGAAATTGGGTTTAACCAACAGCTCTTTTTTTTTTCATGTGTCATAGCATCGGCCGGGAAGCGAACCCGCTAACCCGGGACAACTGCTTGTAAGGCAGCTATGCTGACCACTCGGTCACCAACGCTTGACAACATCTCATTTTTTAACTTTGTTTATATCTTTTTGCTTCTGTTTATTACTTAAATATTATTGTTTACTAATATTGACAATTTAATCATCTGACAAACGCGTAAAATTTTCTTTCTATTAGTTATAGAAATTAATGGGTTTTTTTTTTTTACATTGAATCAAAATAAATTAGGAAGTCTTTATATATATAAATTGATTCATATATTGGGAATGTTTTTTTTTATTGTAGTAAAAATATTGTTAGTAATATATATATAGATTATTAGTAAAAAAGTTTTTACATTAAAGTAAGAAAAGGGTTTTCTTATATTTTTGTTATGAAATAAAAAATGTCAGAGATTAATGTTCAATAAAGCATGAAAACATCAAAATAGTCATAAACATTGATGCTGAAATGATGTGGCTTGTATGATTCATAGAACTTAACTAATTTTGCACACTGTACATAATTAGAGGTTATGTTTGTCTGTCTTTTTTTTCTCTAATGGATATGCTGAAAAGAAAAGGAAAATAGTTTCGTAATTATGAAACAAACATTTTTACATATATATATATATATGCCAGAATGCTTCTATATATATATACCACATTATATTTGTATTTATATGTTGGACTATTTTCATCATCTAATATGAGTATTCAATGTCTTTATGAAAATTTAATTTTATTTAAATATTCCAAATACATTCAACTATTAGTAATAAAATACAGGTCAGTATATACACAATGTTTCTAGAGGTATTATTCTCCTCTTCTTCAGTTGTTACTGGCCTGACCAGTAACAGTACAAGCATGGGAATTTAACCTGGACCTTCAGATTCTTTAAGTATTGAATTTTAAGGTAACGCTCTAACTAACTAAGCCACTCTGTCAAAGGCAGCAGCCAGTAGAAATTTCATATCTATGAAGCTTCTCCTGATTTCTCTACTTTTTTCTAAGAGCAAAGTTGATTAGTGATTTCTGTGCATTATCTACAGTCACACTAGGTTGACTTATGGGATTGTTTACCATTGTCATGTGAGCAGCTTTTTTAAATTTACTTCTTTGTATCTTTTCTTCCCTGTCCAATAATTTTATATTTTCTCAATTGAACATATGTTCATTGGTATATACACAGTCTACTACCTTAGACACACTTGTTTTCTCTGTTTTAATCATGAGTTTGTTTTCTTGCAAGCACTTTTCAGTGTGATGACTGGTCTCACCAATATACATTCTTCCACATTCACATGGTATTTTATAGATGCAGTTTTTTTTTTTCAGCATTTCAAGTTTAACCTTTGTAGATGTTAGAATTCCTCATAGTGTGGTATAGCTCTGGAAAACCAATTTTTCTTAATTTGTCTATGTATTGGTACACTACAGTACCAATAATTGTTTTTTTCTTTTGATGGTTCTTTTTATTGTTTATTTAAGTTTTTTGTAATAACAGCTGATGGATAACCATTTTTCATAAGAGTTTCTTCTAAATAGATTTTTTTTCAAATCACTGGTTTCTGAACATAATTTCTTCTGATCTGTTCCATAGCGAAAATATAACTCCATGTTTTGTGATTCTGGTATGATTGAATATATAAGCTAAACTTGAAATGCTGAAAAAAAAAACTATCCATGAAATACCATGTGAATGGAGAAGAATGTATATTGGTGAGACCAGTCAACCCATTGAAAAGCACTTGCAGGAACACAAACTCATGATTCGAATAGAGAAAACAGATGTGTCTAAGGTAGCAGACCATGTACGTACCAATGAATATATGTTCAATTAGGAAAATACAAAAATATTGGATACAGAAGAAAAAATACGGAGAAGAAAATTTAAAGCTGTTCACATGACAATGGCAAGTAATCCCACAAGTCAACCTAGTGTGATTATACATAATATATGGAAACCACTAACCAACTTTGCTCTTAGAAAAAAGTTAAGACATCAGGAGGAACCTCATAGATAAGTAGATGAAATTTCTACTGATTATTGCCTTTGGAAAAATGGCTCAGTTGGTTAGAACATTACCTTAAAATTTAATACTCAAAGGATCTAAAGGTCCAGATTTGATTCCCATGTTAGTACTGTCACTGATCAGGCCAGCAACACCTGAAGAAGAGGGGAGAATAATACCTCTTGAACTGTTGTACATATATTAATTTTTAAATTACCCCAAATCCAAAACCCAACCAGACTAATAAAGAAAATAAAATGTAAAACACTACCAATGGTTTCACTGCTACAGGCAGACTTCTCAAGAGTAAAGAACTACAAAATAGAAACATATTTATACTAAACATTACCCACAATTCCATATACTTCCCATACATCCTTAATATTAAAAGAATTTTTAAATAAGTTAATTGTTTTTCAGAATCATAAAATTTTAATAATAAAGATTCTTTAATTCTTCTTTTTATTTCATTTCTCTCAAAGAAGACAACTCCGTTTCATCAAAATTAATAGTGTGGCCTGTATCTTTTTCATGGACATACAAAGCAGAACTAAGATTTTTATTTATCTCTATTCTTTCATTTAATCTCAAACTATTCTAACCTATATAAACCTTTTTACAAAAACAAGGGATAGTATACACTACTCTAGGAATAGTCTTCCTATCAAAAATTTCCTTTGTATTATTCAATAAATTATTCAAAGTTACAGGCCATACTATTAATTTTGATGAAACTAAGGTTGTCTTCTTTGAGAGAAATGAAATAAAAAGAAGAATTAAAGAATATTTATTATTAAAATTTTATGATTCTGAAGCAATTAACTTATTTATAAGTTATTTTAATATTAAGGGTGGTTGGGAAGTAAATGGAATTGTGAATAATGTTTAGTATAATATGTTGCTATTTTGTAGTTCTTTACAGTTGAAAAATCTGCTTGAAGCAGTGGAATCATTGGAAGTGTTTTAGATTTTATTTTCTTGGCTAGTCTGGTTGAGTTTTGGATTTGAGAGTAATTTTGATTATTTATTGACTAGTTTAGCTTTATGCTTTTAATGTTTATATATTAATCTGTGTGCTATTACTAACAGTTGAATATATTTGGAATATCTAAATAAAGTTAAATTTTTCTAAAGACATTCAACACACATATTATATTATGGAAATAGTCCAACATATAAATACAACTAAAACACCATCATTGCAAACCTTCAGCAAAGGACTACATTATATTGTCTTCATTAATTGTTAATCTATGTATTAGATTAACACAAAGTACTTCAAGCATTAGACTTATATACCAGTGGTCTAAAATTTAAACAGTAATTTGAAATGATAGTTATTATTATAATGCATACTAAAGATTAAGATGATATATGCTTTTCAGGTGCAGTGGTATAATGATAGACTTGAGAGCTAAGGGCTTGTGAATCAAAGCTCTACTGTGATTAATCAGTGCTTGAATATCATATGTCATCCCAAACAACTAATCATTCAGTTTTTTTTATGATAAATGAGCTGAATAAGTTGATGATATATCTTTTAAAGTTAAGATGCTAAATAAATTATTTACAATTAATATCAAATATGATAGTCAACTATTGTTATAGTAGTTGGTTGCCTAGTTACTCTGTCTACCTTCAAGTAGAGAACTTAACATTTGTACTTTATTATTTTCAACCAATTTACTGTCACTCTGAGATTAATATGATTTCTATGATTCACAATTTTCTCCTTCATATCAACCCAGAAGATTTTTAAAATCATTCATTTTTACTCATAGTGCAAAAAGAAGCTATGGCCTCATACAGCATTCAAAAATTCTCAAAATAATTTTGGTATTTGTGTTGTTATATATATATATATATATTGTAACGGGATGGGGTGGGTGAGAAGTTTATGGAAAGTTGAGTGAACCTGGGGTGATGGGAACATCATCGTCACTCCAGTCCATTTAAAATTTATTATTTGAAATATTAACAATTTACAAGAAGTATATAAGTAATGAGATATTTAATAATAAAATTAGATTAGAGAATCTCTGAGAACATTGCGAGATCAGAAGCTAACTCAGAAGAGCAACTAAAACATAATTATAAATTCAGCCAGCATTATAAAGAAGTAATTATAAGTAATACTAATACTCAAAATAAATAATCACTCATCATCATGATTGATGGGAATAAACAAATCAGTACAATATATCAGAATAAAATCAACAGACCATCTTGTGGCTGGATTTGAACAATAAACAATATAAATCAACAGTCAACCTTGTGACTGGATTGGAAAATGGGTCTTCTGTAGACCAGGCTAACTTCTGAGCCTTTGCCAGCTTGGACAGTTATTTAAACATATCTTGGATACACCAGCTTAGTGCCCATCCATTAAAATACATAAGAATCAGAAATCAAAACAATAATGCTGGGATATTAAAACATGCTGATTATCATCAATGCTCAGGCCACTTGTACTGGCCAACTATAAATTTCAATTTTTAACAAGACTGAACTAAAATAAAATATAGTGCATGGGCTTTAATGAGTATCCTCTTTTGCGCCAACCAGGATGATGATTGATCATCTCTGGATGCCCAAAGCACTAAACACATCCCCATTTATCGGTGTCTGAATCTAGCTCAGGAACACAAGCTCTATTACTTTGGAAGCCATTTTTAACAATTAAATAAGTTTATTAATAACAATAAAAAAATGATTAAGGTTTTATAAGGGTTCTGATTTTGAATGATACACAATAATAAAGCCATCATTGTATAATTTACAAGATTACTACAAAATTCAAATTATTACATTAATTGCATTATTTCTTAATGGGTATTTATAAATGTATACATATATCTGTACGCAGACGTGCGTTTTATAATACATGATGAAGACATTTCAATTAAACATAAAATAATTATTACATTTTGATTTGCATAATTACTATTCAAAATTTAGATTATTACATTAATTTACAAAATTACAATTGACAATTCATGTTATTACTATGGTTTACATATATATGTGCACAGATGCGCAATTTATAATATGCAATTAATATTCATTAACAAAAAAAATGATTATAATTTTACATATATGAGTGTGCATATACACTGACTTTTATCGATTTCAACTTTTTACAATAATATTATAATTTTCTAATACATAAATTTCCTACCTATATATGTGTATAAACAAAATATATAATTTAAAATTTAGTTTCAGTTTATAAGTTCTCTCTCTCTTTTTTTTAAAAAGTATAGTCAATTTTTGACAAGTACTTGTTGGATTAATTATCAGTGTTTTGGACCAATTTAAAAGATTTGCTTTTTCAATTTTAATTCAAACAAAATTATGCTTGCATTTAAATTATATATTCTTTTTTTAATGAATATGAAAATTATTTCTTAGCAAAATATATATAGCAAATCGTCTCTCTTTTAGACATTTGACTTGAGCAAATTTTACTTTAAGTTATGAAATTAAAATGTCTTTCATAAGAATATTTAAAAAATACAACTCACTGTATACACACGCGATGTATTTATCTGTGGTTTCCTGCTTGCATAGATGAACAGTAGCATCAGTACACCAATTTCTTCAAGCTTTCTCTTGGTAAGCTTGGTTTCTAGCCCATCAGAAAAAATATAATTCAGGGCTTGTTATCATCATCAGGTAAAAGTGCGTAATTCATGTAAAATCTTGGTCTGAAGTTGGTTTCTTTCTATCTAGGATTGTTCCAGGCAAGCAGCTGTTTTGATTTAATAAATTTTACACAAGCAACTATCCTCTTTGTTTAAGGCTATGAATTACAGCACAAAGAAGTGGGTCATTTTCTCCAAGTGAATTCAAACTCCTGAGAAGGAAATATTAGTAGCTTCTAAATCTAATGCTCTGCCTTCAGATGTATCAATTTGTGGTAGCTATTCTGCCAACTCTCTGCTACAGCCAACAACATACTGCTCTCTTCAAAATCATTATCCAAAATCTGGAGCTAATTTGTTATCAGCCCTTTTATAGACTCATCTAAGGTGACAACAGCAGCTTAATTAAAAAAGAGTTTTTATTTTTATCTCACTAATTCCTTTGAAAACATATACATGTTTTTACATAGGGGATTTCTAATAGATAAAAATTTTGTTTAATTAATTAAAAAACCAGTATTGTGTTTTTACATTTCACAATCAGAATAATAATAATACAATATTTATATTTATTCAGACCTTTTAGAAGTTTAATTTATAAAACAATTTTTATTTTAAATTGGAGTTATTATTTATTTACTCTTTTATTTCAATGAATGTAGAAAATATCTACTATAATTTTTGTCTGTGTTTATTTCTAGTTTTCCTTTATTTTACGTATATATTTATGCGCACACACTATATTAGTGTATGCTGTATAAGCCAACTGGTTACAATATATATATATATATATTAATATTTTAAGAGTAATAATGTTTATCAGTTATATATTATATTTATTAAACTTAACATTAGGGTTAAGAAATAATCATGAAAAAGGAATTATCTTCTCATTACCAATTTTTGATGATTGTTTTTTTTCCTCAAGTTTCTGTAAATCGGTATTCAATTTTTTGTTTATTGCATGATTTGATGCAGTAATAAAGTAGCAGTTTCTTGAACTCAATGAGATCATAGCACCGTATTGTCAGTTACAGCACTTGAATTTTTTATAAACTGAACAATTAAACATTATTTACTTACACCTCAATTTTTATTATTTAAATGTTTTATCATCATCATCAACCATTATCAATCCACTGCAGGATGAAGATCTCTCCAAGTTCAATTCATCTTTTCCTATCTTTAGCTTCTCTTCTCCACATCACCACTGCACACTTTCTTATTTTATCCATCCATCTCACATGTGGTCTGTTTCTGGGTCTTTTACTTACAATTTCTTTGCATCCAGTTTAAGGTTTCAATTGTCCATCTATTACCATCTCTTCTAGCAATATATCCAGCCCAACTTCACTTCAGTCTTTTAATTTTTTCAATGAGGTCAGTAACACCTGTTTGTTTTCTTATCCATATATTGCATTTTCAATCTCTTCTTGTTACTCCCAACATGCATCTCTCCATACTTCTTTGAGTGGTCTGAAGTCTCTGTATTGCTCTTCTATTAAGTGTCCAAGTCTCAGATCCATAAGTAAGAACTGGCAAAACACATTTATTAAAAATCTTCCTTTTCGAACACATAGGCATATTTCCTTTTAGTATCAAGTTATTTCTACCAAAAGCACTCCAACCAAGTTTAATTCTATGATTAATTTCATCCATTATATTTCCATCTGTATTAATAATCTGACCAAGGTATTTGTAACTGTTAACTTCTTCTAACTCATCATAATCAATCTTTATTTTGATATTTTGAGAAAATCTATTAACATTACTTTAGTCTTTTTAACATTTATCTTTAGTCCTACTTTTCAACTGATAACTCCTGCAACATTTCTTGTAGCTCTAAAGCATTATTTGCAAAAACAATTACATCATCTGCAAAATCTAAATGACTTAAGTAATCTCCATTTACTCTCACTCCTTTAGCTTCCCATTTTAATCCACAAAATATTTCTTGCAGCACTGCTGTAAAAAGTTTTGGAGATATGGAGTCACCCTGTCTTACACCCTTTTCAATGTTGATTTTCCTACTATCATTATGTAATCTAATTGTTGCTGTTGCATTTTTATAAATATTCTTTAAAATATGACAATATCCTGGATCTACACCTTGATGATCCAATGCTTTAACCACTGAAGAAATGTTTATAGAATCAAATGCCTTTTCATAATCTACAAATCCTAGGCATAATGCCAACTCATATTTCATTTGTCCTTTCTATAATTTCTCTCAATACCTGGATATGATCTACTGTACTAAAACCACTTTTAAATCCAGCTTGTTCTCTTGGTTGGTGGAAATCCAGTGTTTTCTGTAGACAAGTTGTAATTATCTTAGTAAAAATTTTGTATAAAACTGATAGGTCTGTAGTTTCTAATATCTTCTTTATCATCTTTTTTAAATATTAATAGTGCATTCTTCCAATCATCTAGTACATCTTTATCATTTAGACATTTGGTATATAACTTTGCTAAAAAACAATTCTATTTCTTTACCTGCTTCTTTTAACATATCAATTATAATTCCATCATTACTGGGAGCCTTCCCTTTCTTCATAAATTTAATTGCATGTCTCACTTCCTCATTCAAAATTCTGGGCAATTCGGAAGATATAATAGGTATAGGATGCACTTGTTCTTTATTACTATATAATTCTTGATAGACGTCTTCTACACATTTCATGATGTCATCTCTCTTTTTAGTAATAATGCCATCTTTTTTTCTTATTGCAGATATAAATTTCTTACCAATACCAAAATGTTGTTTTACACTCTTTAGACTTTTATTCTCTTCTACAGCTTTCCTTGCTAGTTCACAATTATACATTCTTATATCATTTTCAACTCTTTTCTACACCATTTTACAAAATTCGAGATATTCAATTTTTTTTAATGCATCATTGTTATATATCCTCATATTCATTCTTTTCTTCATAAATTCTCTAGTCTCAGTAGAAATTTTATTGGTCAATTGCTGCTTTTTTCTGCCAGCTATATTTGTTGCAGTTTTTAAAAGTGTATTGGTTATTTTCCTATTAATGTCATTCAAATCTGAATCATGTTCAAAATCTACTAATACTTGAAGCCGATTTGTAAGTTCTATTTTAAATTCATTAGAATGTTTCTGAAGATTAAGAATATCAACTGTAAATATTGTTTTTTTTAATAATTTTTGTCTCTCTAGTTTTGATTTTGAGGTACCAGGCACAAAATATGGAGTTGGGCACCCAGTAAATAAAAAGGTGAATAAGTAAATAAAACTTTTAATTTCTAATACATGAAATGAACCTATATAACATTCATTTTTATCTAAATAGTATTAATTAACTTATAGCATATTAATATAAAAGAAAAACAGAGTTAATATAACTTTATTTTCTTGCTGTAATTTCAGCAAATTTATCTATTATCTAACTTAGCATTTAAAAAGTCTTTGCATAACTTATTTTCTATAGAAAGCAACTTAGGTTGGATAGTCAGTTTTCTTTGTGCCATTGTGAATCTTAAATATTTTTTTATTATTCCATAAAAGATAAAACAATATTTTTAATAGATGCTTGCAGAGCAAATATCTCTCCAGCAGCCTCATCAAGGAATAGTAAATAAAACATTTCTCATCTGGTTTGCTAAATTCGTGTAGTGAGTATTTGGAATATTTTTAATTCTCTAGTTGAAAATGATTAAATTTTTTATTTGATCATTAAAATTGGATTTCTAACTGAAAGATTTACTTAAAATGAATTTTAATTCATGATGTAGAAATAGAATTTTTTTTTATTACCACTACATCACAAATTCTTTATTATATATATGCTGTAGATTTCCAATTTTTTTTTTTTAATGTTATTGGTCTTTCATTTTAATGTTTCTGGTGAAATTAGAAAATAGTAGTCATAGATCATATGATACTTGAGCACCCAAATATTAGCTGCACCAAATCATACTGGACATTAAAAAGTCAAAACAATTGAAATAATTGACTACTTAGGGATTTCTTAAGTTGTGAAATCCATTTAATAATATTTATATCCTAATATATAAAAGAAAATATATGAATGTACATTAATTTCTTTTCCTGAAGGCGATTAGTGTTATTAAGGAATAAAATATTCTAAAGTTGATTATCATTGCTGGTAGTTAGTCGTGCTTCCTTATCCTTTTAACACACTCTTTTGGTTATCAGTTTTGGAGTTACTTCATACACTTTAATGAACTTTTAAGATAGATATATATAAATTTTGTTTTATTTTAAACTCAGTTTATATTAACTTAGTACACAATTAGCCCTATTTGATTGAAAGGCATCCCACAAAATTTTAATTGTTGCAATCTTGATCACAAGATGGAGCCATTATTTGATTACTATGCATGCATAATAATCTATTCAGAAATGGGTGAGGGAGTATGGTGAATATTTGTTGCAATGATGGTTTGAAGGAAAGTTGCTATAAGAGATCAAGATTAAAATTTTCATCTTTTAAAAAATTGTTTGCAAAAAAACTGCACGGTAAATAAGAGTGAAGAAAGAGACTTGAAGATGATAGTAAGATTTGGTCAAAACACATAAATTATATTTAAACATGTGTCAAGCATTGGTGGTCGAAAGATCAGCGACAGCTGCTTTACAAGCAGTTGTACCGGGTTAGCGGGTTCGCTTCCCAGCTGATGATATGACCCATGAGAAGAAAAAAAACGTGTATGTCATTGAAGTTATTTTTGTTTCGCAAATGTAATTCGCTTATTGAAATTAATATTAATATTTAATTTGATAATGAAAACAATTGTGTACCTTGCATATATAATCTATACATACCATTTAACGCAAAGCAAATATCTTTTTTAATAAATAAGTTGCTTCAAACCCATTTCTTAAATATGAATGTGCGTTTTTGCATGTGTGTGTATATATATGTACTTACTGTCACAGACGTAAATACTTGCTTAATGGCAATACATTTTTGATCAAGATTGTGTCATTGATTTCGAGGAGCAGATAAAAATATATTATTTATTATAAATGATTGAGTTATTTTTTTGATTACAAGAAATGGAAGCACCATATTTTTTATGGCCAAGTCATGTATTCTGATAACCCATTATTAATGAAAGTCCTTATTAATTGAGCTCTGTCAGCCCGCAAGGGTTGAAGTTTCTTTATCTTATACAGAAAACAACTCAAATTTGTTCACTTTCTAGACACAATTTGTCATCCTCGAGAAATAGAGCTAAGCAAAGCATTTAATATAGCTTTTGGACGGTGGCCTTAATTCAATAAAAACAATTTATTGCACACGTATATTGAAACACATTATGATATTTTAATACTGTTTTCTTTATAAAAAGAAATTCTCGAAAAGCTTTAAAAATAACAGATTTATGTTTTATTTACATACACATTTATGTGTGGTTGCGTGTATATATATATTGATATAGAAACTTGCGAATGTATTTATATTAAGTGTATATATTGTTCTTCCCAGTAAAAGATCACATAGTTAAATGTTAGAGAGTACTCAGATTTATTTGTTTGTGAATGCTCTTTATTCTGAAAAAGATTAAACTCCTGGCAAAAAAGGACAAAATGTATATCTAATACGAGTATTGCTGCGCATATTTCTTCATGTGATATCAGACTGAAAATAAATGGATTATTGTGTGTGTGTGCGTTTATGCATAAAAATGCGCAGTAAATTTATACTAATATGGATAAAATTAATGAATGGATGAAATGGATTTAATAGCAAAAGAAAAAAAAAGTCTATATGCTTAAAAAGGTTTTTAACACATGAATTTTATGGATGCTTACTTAAAGATCAAAATCTTGGACACTTGATAGAAAAGCAATAGAAAGACTTCGGACTACACAGTAAGGTATGGAAAATAAATGTTGTGATTAATAAAAAATGATCAAAAGCAAAATAGATCGGTGTAAGTCATTAATATTATTCAAAAAATTAAAAAGCTGAAACGGAGTCGGATTAGAGGTGCCATTAGAAGAGATAACATTAGCTTTAGAAGTGAAGGTGTCTCACAGTTTGTAAAAGACACAAATAGAGACTCTTATAAGTTAAATATATTTTTTTTAAAAAAATATGGAAAAAAGAAGCTATGAATTGAAGAAACTGGGATTAAATTCAGAAAAACAATCCTTCAATGATATGACAAAAATTGAAAATGATGAATTAACTAATGGTTCATGAAATTTTTTGACTAGCCATAAAACACTCCCCCCCCCCAAAAAAAAAAAACAAAAAACAAATTAAATGCATATAATTTGTGTAAAGTGTTAAATAAAATAAAACTATCCAAGTTTTGAAATCTTATTTTACAATGTTTCAATTTCTGAATCACATCAAAGTGACAATCCTTCATTGTAATATTTTTTTTTTTTTGCCATTTTTTCCATTATCTGATATAATTGGAGATTTTTGAGCACAATCTATACTTCTATGATATTTTTTACATTTGATTATTTCTTAACTAATTTTCATTGTGATTACAGATCGTGACTTGGAAAATTATAGAAGTTATAATTATTTATTCCCCTCTCTTCTGGTAAAATATTAATTTATACACTGTAACAGAGTAAATTGGTACAGACCACATCGTTTTTGGGGGAAAAACAAACGTTAAATTTGGGGGGAAAAACAAACGTTAAATTTGCAAGTAGCAAAATTATATGCTTTTAAAGTTTATATATATATTATTCTAAACAATTGTCTTACATTACATGAAATATACTTGTTAAATAATTGTTTTCACATAGTCATTATTCTACCCAATTCGCCACATATTTTTTTGTTTTAGAGAAGATTCTTCAATAATATGTCTTTCATTGGATGATTTATGACTTTGGAAAAAGGATTTGAAAATAATTATCAGAAAAATTTTGTGTATATTATTACCCTTAAGAAACTCAGTGAATTAATTTTGTCAAAGTTGTCTGCTTTATATTAAACTCGGTTAATTGTAGATAGATTTTGGAGACATTTATGATCTTGTAACTGGGGTTATTTGGCATGATTAATACTTGTATATCCTATAGTCTCATCTTTTTCTTGATAACTTTTTCAGATTTAAACTTATTTTCTACTACTGCTTAAAGCTTTTATCAGTCTTTCAAACATTCTTGTCTGCTGGTGATAATGATTCCAACTATAATAATACTTCACAACTCTGTACTTTGTATTTGCTATTTACAATTATATAATTAATAGATTCTTTCATTTGAAGAACTGCCTTCTGATACATTTACAACCATATCTTTCTGATACATTTGTATTCAGAAGAGGTATTTTCTTATTCTTCCATTTTACTTTCTTTGCATTTCTTTATATATTCATATATATTGCTTACAATAACTCTCATCATATAGACTTTAATGCAGTTTTTTTTTTTTAAATATAATTTCTTTATTTTCCTGACAGTTTTGGCTGTCCTGCAGTCTTCATCAGAGCGTTCTTAAACTCCTCTACCTTAGAGGAGGTTAAGAATGCTCTGATTAAAACTGCAGGACAATCAAAACTGTCAGAAAAATAAAGGAATTATTTATTTAAAAAATTTCATTAAAGAACACTCTGTTGAAAACTGTAGGACAGTCGAAACTGTCAGAAAAATAAAGGAATTATATTTTTAAAAAATTGCATTAAAGTGTATATGAGGGGAGTTATTGTAAGCAATATATATGAAGAATATTTTCTAAAGTATATCACTTGTATTAATATTGCTTGCAATATATTTGGATCTATAAATTAAGCAAGTCAAGAATATTGCAGATTACCTTTTTACTATCTCACCTGGAGGTCTTACATTTTTCTTGGCTTCTTAGAGATCTCACTGATATTCCATTTGTCCTTAACACATGAAGTAAACTTAAATTCAGTATGTGTTATTTTTTTTACAATCCAATAAGTCATTATGTGGCAGTTTTCTACAAAATGACTGCTTCCATCCACATTAAGGATATACAATCACTATTTTCAGGTATTCTATTCAAACTATTAAAAGTTAAATCATGTGTATGAATTATTATATAAACATTTGATAATAGAATTAAATGCAGTTAATACATTCTTTTCCCATTCTTATGATCTGGTATTTGAGTTTATACTAAGCGAAACTTTGAAATTTTTTCAGAACACATGAAGCACAGGAATATATATTAGTAACAGATTCATAATCAACCTAGCTCGCCATATAATTATTGGTCAATAAATGTGTACTATTGTTAGGCAAAGAAAATTGACTTCAGTGCACTACCAAATATAATTGTAATATGAAAAAGTTGTATTAGTGGAGTAATCAATCTCCACATATACACTTAGTTGCAAATTTTAAATATAATTCCTTTAATTTTCTAACAACTTCGACTGTCCTGCAGTCTTTATCAGAGCATTTGCACAACCTTCATCTTCATTTTAAATTAAATTATGTGAAAAAAATTTGCATTAAAGTGTATATGTGGAGATTAATTATAAGTAATATATATATGAAGGAATGTAAAAAAAGTAAAGGAGAATATATAAGAATCATATTCTTTTATGATTCAATGCATGTGTTACATTTATCTTTAATACTAAAATAACATCAATTTTGGGATGAGATTGTTTTCTTTACCACAATATGTTTTATTTAATATATTCAGCTCTCAAGTTAAATAGTTGCTTTTTCTTCATTTTGATAAGTAGTGTTTGATCTTATCAAATCGATTATAAAAATAAAAAAAAATGTTTTTACATTATTTCTATTATATTATTTATCATGAACTTTATTCTTTCTGATTTTTCATCAGTCATAAATTAGTGAAAATTTATTAATTAGGACGCTTTAATGATAGGAGTTCCAAGCTAAGAAAAGTTTCTCTTTCTTCTGTCAATATAAATACTTTAATAGATAGATAAGTAGATAGTTGGATGTGAAGGGACAGATGCAATTATTAACAAAGATTAATGAATGTGAACATTTTTTTAATTAATATTTTTATCTTCAGTTACAATTTTTGATATTTTAATTAAGAATTTTATTAATTTTAACGCTAATTTTTTAAAATTTTTAAATATTAATTTTTAATTAAAATCTTATATATATATTATCATAATTTTCGATATATTTAGAATAGTATATATTATATTGTTTCATCATCATTTTCAAGCAGTATCGATCCACTGTAAGATGAAGCTCTCCTTGTGTTATCCAAATACTTTAATGTTTAACTTTTTTTTCCCACAACACAACAATCATCTATCTCTCATGCGATCTCTTTTTAGGTCTTTTACATTCTCTTAGAATCTGATTTAAAATTTCAACTATCCATCTCTTTTAACAATATGTCTAGCCCAGCTCTACTTCAGTCTCTTAATGTTCTCAGTAATGTCAGTGATATCTGTTTGTTCTTTCACCCATATATTTCATAATGTTCTGAAGTCTTTATATTGCTCTTCTGTTAAATGTAAAATTCTTAGATCTATAAATAGGAACTTGTTACACACATCTATTAATAACTTTCCTTTTCAAACATACAGGCATATATTTTCTTTTAATATTAAGCATTCATGATGTTTTTGTATGTGTTTGTCAACTTCTTTTCACTCATGACTATCACTCTTTTATTTTCTTTTTCTGAGAAAATCCTTTGAACATTATTTTAGACTTTTTTTTAACAAATGTTAAGTTCTATTTTCTTGCTTTCATCTAATAATTATTGCAACGTTTTCTAAAGCTTTGCAAAAACAACCATATCATCTATAAAATCTAGATGAATTAAATAATTTCTATTTATTTTTCTTCCCTTGAATACTCATTTTAATTCAGACAACTCTCCATACAGTAGTACCACTCATTGCAAGCCAGAGTAAACCAATGGATGCCAGAAGGCTTGTGCATAAAATCCCTATCTAGTGCCTACTCATCCAATATCCCCAGACTAGTTTCTAACTTGTAGCTTTCATCAATGAGGAGCCTTGGATCTGAGAGCACTGCACCTAGATCTTAGTATCTAATGCAACTCTCCACCAGCCACCCTTTATTTCCACTCAACTACAAAACTATGAGCATAAAATTGAAAACACAATATTTTCAATCCAAACTCATTAGCCATATAGTCATATAGGTCTGAACTCAACTCAGTTCAGGACACATACATTTTGGTGTCTTTGGTTCTGGAATAACCATAGCCACCACTATTGTTAGGCAGGATTTGTATTAAACCACTAAACATCACATGATCACCATTTCTTATGCTTGCTCATAACTTTATTAAAACAGGCAAAACTCTCCATACAGTAGTGTCACTCAGATCCAAGGTTCTTCACTAACAAAAGTCACAAGCTAGAAATTAGTCTGGGAGTATTGGATGAGTAAGCACTAGATTGGAATTTTTATGCACAAGCCTTCTGGCATCCATTGATTACTCTGGCTTGCACTGAGTGAACTACTGTATAGAGAGTTTTGCCTGTTTTAATAACAGTTGTCTAAGAAATGGTGATCATGTGATGTTTAGTGGTTTAATACCAATCCTGCTTAATAGGATAGTGGTGGCTCTGATTATTAAACAACCAAAGATACCAAAAGGTATGGGTTTACTGAACTGAGTTCAGACCCATATGACTATATAAGCTAATGAGCTTGGATTGAAAATATTATTGTTTATTTTCATAGTAAGATGGCTGCTGGGGGTTGCATTAGATCCTAAGATCTAGATGCAGTGCTCTCAGATCCAAAGCTCCTCACTAATAAAAGCCACAAGCTAGAAAACAGTCTGGGGATATTTGATGAGTAGGCACTAGATAGGGATTTTATGCCCAAATCTTCTGGCATCCATTGATTATTCTGGCTTGCAGTGAGTGGCACTACTGATAAAAGTCACAAACTAGAAACCAGTCTGGGAATATTTGATGAGTAGGCTCTAGATAGGGATTTTATGCCCAAACCTTCTGGCATCCATTGGTTATTCTGGCTTGCAGTGAGTGGCACTACTGATAAAAGTCACAAGCTAGAAACTAGTCTGGGGATATTTGATGAGTAGGCACTAGATATGGATTTTATGCACAAACCTTCTAGCATCCATTAATTACTATGGCTTGCACTGAGTGGCACTACTGTATGGAGAATTTTGCCAATTTTAATAACAGTTATGAGCAAGCATAAGAAATGGTGATCATTTGGTTGATGTTTAACATTTTAATTCACAAAATACTTCTTGCAAAACTAAGATAAAACATTTTCAAGATACAGAATCAAACATGTCATAGTTCTTTTTCAACATTAATTGTTATAACATCACTATTGCTATTGTATTTTCGTAAATATTCTTTCAAATATGACAGTATCTTGGATTCATATTTTAATGATCCAATGCTTTAATCACTGCAGAAATGCTTATAGAATCAAAAAAAAATTTATAATCTACGAATACAAAGTCATAGTGAGGCCTCATATTCATTGAACTTTTTTATAACTTGGATAATTATGCTAAAATCACTTTTAAATCCAGTTGTTTTTAAGTTGATTGGAATCCAAGGTTCATGAAGTGGAGTTGTAATTATCTTGATAATATTTTGTATAGAATTGATTGAAGACTTAAGGTCTGCAATTTCTGGACCAACTGATGAGTGAAGGTTTAGCATGAAATACATATATTGGTGATTATTTATCTTTTCTACATGTGTGTAGTCATGTGTATCAGTTGTATGAGATAGTGTGGATAGTTGAAGGGTGCTTGAAATTCTGAGTTCAAATCCCCTATACTTACACTTAAGTTCCAGGTTTGTGAAGAGTGCCTGGTTTTCAAATATTTACATATCAAGCTTATATCCTGCTCATCCCTCTTCTATGTATTTAAATGGATATGGTCCTATGCATGAGGGATCAGAGTGGCATGAGGTCAACATGAGCATGGCAATAATATTAATTTCTGATATATTTATTATTTTTCTTAAATATCAATATTACTATTGTGTTTTTCCAGTTATTTGATACCTGTTTATTATTTAGATATTTGTTGATATATAACTTTTTCAAAAACTTTTTTTATTTGTTCAGCACATTTTTAAAACATCAATAATAACTTCATTACTTCATGGAGATTTTCCTGTCATAGATTTCAGCTAAATTCTGGAAATTCAGAAGATAATAATAACTATATGAAATACTTTGTTTTATTGCTTTTTATTACTATATAATTCTTTATTGAAGTCTTCCACATATTTCATGGCTCCCTCTCTCTTATTAATAGTAGTTCCATCTTCTCTTATTATAGAAATAACCTTTCCCCCAATATCAAGATATTCTATAATTTTAAGACTTTTATTTTCTTCTAATTTATAATTATGTTTTCTTATATCATTATCGATTCTTTTTCATATCATTTTACAAAGCTTTACATATTCCATTCTTTTTAGTGGGTCATTTTTCATTTTTAATAATTTTTGTACTTCCTTCTTTTCTTCATATATTCTTTTATTTCTGTAAAACATTTACTGATAAAATGCTGCTATTTTGTAGCTATTATCTATTGATTTTAGTTAAATCTGAACCATCTTCAAAGTATCTTAATATTTTAAAATGATTTTGCAAATTTTAATTAAAGAGTTTTTATTTAAGATAAAAAATATCAATTGTTAATACCTACTTTTTTATTCATCTCTAGTTTTGTGTTAATACAATTCTACCATTAAATCCTCATACATTGTTTGGTCTGATCAAATGCACATTATACATCCATATAAAAATTCTCTAGTTGTTCACATAATGAAGACTAGTTGGGCATAAACCTGAATTGTCTCCAATTCCATGTCTATGATTAAATTATATAAACAATCTTGCCATTCTGTCTACATATTTCTTTATTGAGTTTTTTTTTTTGTTTATTATTTATAATGAATCCTACTTCATGTGTGCTTTCAATATTTGTGTCTTTGTAGTATAGTATATATCCACCTTTTAAATAAATTATCTATTGCATCTTTCTTTTAACTTCACAAAGTTCAAACATGTCTCATTTAGTATTATATAGTTATTCTAGTTTCTATAATATTCCATTACTTGAAAGGAATCTGCAATTGTGCATACATAAATGAAGTTTGTAATCCCAGGGAATTCTGAACACTCTCTGCCTCTGACTGCCAATTACTGCCTTGGCTAGAATCTTTATAGCTTCATGCAATTAAGGATATAATTCAATGTGTCTATCATGAAGTAAAATATTAAAAAAAAGAACAGATCATTCACACACATTTATCCTACTTTCAACCTAAATCAACTGATATTTCAGTTAAGAACTGTGAGGTAACTGAGAAAAATGTTTATAATATTTTTTAATCTTAAACTCAGATTAAAAACCAATAAAGCAACACACTGATTAAGAAATGTTGGTGAGCAACCTGTTTATGTTAATTTATTATATGAATAATCATATAATAATAACTGTAGCAATGGCAAGAATATCGACCTTATAAATTTGCTCTGATTGGTTTCATTAAGGTCTCAAAGAGGTGTCAACCAATGGTTCTTTTCATTTAACTGCAAACTTTTTTCTGTTATACTGTTTAAAGATATGTAACAGTTATATATGATGTAAACAAAGTATTTTGGAATTAAACCATATATTATTTTGAATTATTTCACAACATTTCGATGAAATAACATCCATTAATTTCATGGTCAAGTTTTTAAAGAAAAACTTTTTGATCTCAAGCAGTAACAAGATTGAGTGTGAGATTGAGATTAATCATGAAGTAATTGAGTATTTAGAATATGTGGATTAAGATTGAGTGTGAGATTGAGATTGAACATGAAGTAGTTCAGTATTTAGAATATGTGGATTAAGATTGAGTGTGAGATTGAGATTGAACAGGAAGTAGTTGAGTATTTAGAATATGTGGATTAAGATTGAGTGTGAGATTGAGATTGAACATAAAGTAGTTGAGGATTTAGAATTTGTGGATTAAGATTGAGTGTGAGATTGAGATTGAACATGAAGTAGTTCAGTATTTAGAATATGTGGATTAAGATTGAGTGTGAGATTGAGATTGAACAGGAAGTAGTTGAGTATTTAGAATATGTGGATTAAGATTGAGTGTGAGATTGAGATTGAACATAAAGTAGTTGAGGATTTAGAATTTGTGGATTAAGATTGAGTGTGAGATTGAGATTGAACATGAAGTAGTTGAGTATTTAGAATATGTGGATTAAGATTGAGGTGAGATTGAACATGAAGTAGTTTGAGTATTTCGAATATGTGGATTGAGTGTGAGATTGAGATTGAACATGAAGTAGTTGAATATTTAGAATATGTGGATTAACAAAATGTTTATTTTTTTCTGTTTCACTATTAATTGATTTCAAGTTTATATTAGAAGAAACAGATAAAATAAGTGGTCTCCACAAGGCATAAAGTATGTTGTGCTTTATCAGCTTTACTTAAGCCAGTTGGTCTTTTTACTAGACTCCCTTGTCACTCTTAAATCATACATTTCCAAATTAGCAAGTATTTTAGCATGATTGAAATCAGGTTTGTGCCCAATTTTTAAAAAAATGTGAAGTAAAAGCTGATGTATTTAACTTCTGATTGAAAGCATTTTTTGTTCCTTAATTCTGACATTGATTTGTCTATTGGATTGACCTAGGTAGCTTTTTGAGGACTGTAAATATGGAATTTCACAAACACTAATACTCCAAAAGTACTCAGGTTTATGGAAAAAATCATTTTTTTGTTAGTGGAAAAAATGGTCTTTATGTTAAAATTCGATAATCTTCTAATGATCTTAGGTAACTCTTTTATTATAAGGTAAAACCACTCTATAACTAATCCACTTTTTTTTCTTTTAGTGTTAATGCTATGTAAAGCTTTATATATGATGTTTTAATGTAGCTATTAGAAAATAGAATATTTTTTGTTAGTTCTATTCCTTGAGTAAGATAATCTTATCAAACAAACTACAAGCTCTCATCAAAAGATTTTTTGCTATAGAAAGATTTAAGCAGAATGATTATGAGAATTAAAATTAAGATATCTATTTGTATGAGTAGATTTTCTATAAACTGATATTGATAAGGAATCATCACATTTTCTTACAATCAAAACATCTAGAAAAGGAAGTAATTTTTTATTTTCCACTTCCATAGTAAACTTAATTTTATGATGCAAATCATTAAGAAAAACAAAAGAATTCAAGGTATCAAAGCCATACAGTCATATAACAAATGTATTATCCATATATTTGGACAGAATAGAAGGTTTCTTAATGCTGCATTTAATACTTGATTTTTAAAAATGCGGTCATATAACAAATGTATTATCCATATATTTGGACAGAATAGAAGGTTTCTTAATGCTGCATTTAATACTTGATTTTTAAAATTATTCATGAAGAGATCAACAGTTGAAATGAAGATCCCATTGAAAATTGCAGTGGTTGAGAACCACCAAATGTGACTTGAAATGAGAATGTAAGAATACTGGTGGAAAAGATGAGGAAAGGTGTTACAAATTAATTGGATGTCATGAACATGGAAGATGTTTATGCCTGTTTAAATACCAATCTTTCTTAAAATCTGTTTTCATGGTTTGGTTTTATACGTAGACTTTAAAAAATTATAGTTTTATTTATAAAAAAAAATTAAAAAATAATTACTTGCCTTACTTATTCATTTATTTCCTCATATTCTTATACATTTATCTTCTATTTTCTTCTCAAGATGCTAAGTATGATTTCCAAGATAAGTCAGGAAATGATGAACATCTTTGATCTGCATATTGATTGAAATCATTTTTAGAAAACACATAAAAGAGAATGTTAGTTTCACAATTGTATCAGCACATTTATTATATACAAGCTATATATATTAACATCAATTGATGCTTCTCTACATTCTCTTCTAATTTATGTACAAAGATTAATTAATTTCCCCAAGAAGTTATTTTTATTCTTATATCACTTTACTAACCCAGGTTTTCGATTGTAAGGTGTATTACTTATTCATGATCTTAATTTTGCATGAGCTTCATTTCTGGACCATTCTACTCATACATTTTTTTTCTGATTCTCATTTTCAAGATCTTATTAACCTATATTTAAAAATTTTGCTACTAAATGATCTCATAAAATAAACCATTTACAACTTAGTTACTGCATAGCTATTCATTTACTATAATAATCTTTATTTTTTTCATTCTAAGGTAACACTGACAATATTTTATAAATACATTGCACATGTTCTTTTAAACTTCACCTGTATATGCATACACCTGTGAATTTGGATATTTTGGAAATGGCTTTTTTTTAGCACTTCATGAACTCTCTTACTAATGAACTATTGTTATACTTTATAGTTTTAAATCTCCTTAATAATAATAAAATATTATTCATATTTTATGACCCAATTTAAATATACCAGAGTTGAAACATTTCACAGACCTTATTAATAAAATAATGTCATCAAACAACATCTATTAAATAAATAAAATTATTGATGATATTCACTCACAACTCAAGCCATGGTAAATAAAGATTGATTATGATGAGTTAGAAGAAGTTAACAGTTAACAAATATCTTGATCAGATTATTAATACATATGGAAACATAATGGATGAAATTAATCATAGAATTAAACTTGGTTAGAGTGCTTTTGGTAGAAATAATTTGATACTAAAAGGATATATGCCTATGTGTTTGAAAAGGAAGGTTTTTAATAAATGTGTTTTACCATTTCTTATTTATGGATCTGAGATTTTGACACTTAATAGAAGAGCAATACAGAGACTTCAGACCACTCAAATAAGTATGGAGGAATGCATGTTGGGAGTAACAAGAAGAGATTGAAAATGGAATATATAGATAAGAAAACAAACAGGTGTTACTGACCTCATTGAAAAAATTAAAAGACTGAAGTGGAGTTGGGCTGGACATATTGCTAGAAGAGATGATAATAGATGGACAATTGAAATCTTAAACTGGATTCCAAAAGATTGTAAAAGACCCAGAAAGAGACCACATGTGAGATGGATGGATGCAATAAGAAAGTGTGCAAGGATGATGTGGGGAAGAGAAGCTAAAGATCAGAGAAGATGGATTGAACTTGGAGAGATCTTCATCTTGCAGTGGATTGATAATGGTTGATGATGATGATGATGAATAGGACTATATTAACTGTATATGTCAAAATATTAATAATCATTATATAAATACTACAGTAGTCTTACATTCATTATTCCAAATATCAGTATGGTTTATGATATAGGACCTATTAACTTACCAAGGCAAAACAGAAATAAAAATGTGATAAAATATCTTTATAGATATAATAAACATCTCCACACTTCCCCATTCTTTTTAAATTCATATAAATAAAGATATAATAAAAGACAAATGCCCCCCAAGATGCATTTCGAGCTGAACCAGCACTCATCAGTTGGCCCAGGTCACTATCTTTCATATATCTCTATTATATGCAAAGTATTTATCTAGAGTAAATTGTTACATTTTCATTTACCATTGTCAAACTCCCTCCACTCACAACTTTGACGCCATCCATTTCAGATAAATACACTAATGATTATTACTAATTATTTTCGAAACTAGAGATTATCTCTAGCACAGATATAAACTATCCTTTCAACTCATTTAAATTGATATGCTAGCAATAAATATTTCTAATAATTTTAAATGCTAAATGTCTAAATTATAACCAATATTATTTTTTAACACATATATACACACACACACGTGGTTATGCCTTTCCACTTTTAATTTATTCTATTACTCAGTTCTATCTTATCTCAACCGTATATCACACTGATTATTTCTTTTTTATACTTAAATATTAATTAAAAATAAATTCTTAGTATTCAGTGTTTTTTTTATCTCCTTAACTATATTACATTGAAATATAACTGGATCATAAACAGTTTTCTATGTTCTAAATATCTGTAACTTGAAAATAAATTAATAATTCAAAATATGTGTCTAAATAATAATCTTATTCATTTTCAAAGCTATACAGTTAATTAATCATATCCTTCCGTTACAGCATATATCTCCACACAAGTGTGCATGCATTGATTTTAGCTTTTTGTTCCCATACCTAAGAATTATATTTAAAATTTAACCAATTTCAAAATTGATACTTGTAATATAAAGCTTAGATTCTACCATTTATCACAATATTTATCCGGTGAACCTATTTAATATTTCAATCTTTTTTTCCATTAAACTCGTTATTTTTTTTTTTATATAAAAATAATTAAAGTCACTAGTATTTTTTTTTCATTATGTAATAAAATAAGACTACAGCATTTTAAAATTACATCTCAAGAGCTGTAAATTTAACACGTCTATATATAATAAAATATTTTGCTTTCTTTAAAGAAATTTTGAAACATAGTAAATTTATATAAGAAGGGTGCTAACCTGCTTCAAATTTTTATACATGGTTGACTTTATTTGAGCTAAGATTAATTTATTAAATAAGTAAAAATCAGTTACATGTCATATAACCATATAGCTTGCATTACCAATATGTAATATATAAAGAGCCTGCTAATATCTCTAAACAAGCTTATTTATTCATTTATTATTTTTGATAAATGCTTCAAGAGAAAGTACCTGAAGCCTTTATCTATGATTGTCCCCATCCCCAGACCAGTTTCAAGCTATGGTTCTCTTCAGTGAGGAGTTAAGACATCAAATGAGCTGAATAATGCTTATGGCATTTGAGTTATTTTCCTGTCCCTTCCATTAAATTTTTCCATATTTGAAATATGTTTTAACCATTAAACCATACATTAAAAAGTATTATAAAATAATATAAATATTTTCAACAAAATCAAATTATTAAAGAGAGAAAAGTGAGGAAAGTTGCACTCATGATATACAATTAAATACTGACTTTTTTTTCTTACTAAAGTTATAAAAAAATAAAAGTCTAAAAATAGCTTACAGTCTTCATTTAAATAGACCTTTTAAGAATTAATGCTGTAGCTTACTACTTATTAATATATTTTCCATGTGCCTTTTTAAACTAATACAGAATTATCTTGGAAATGTGAAATAGATTAAATCTTGTCTAAGATCTATTGCATTTCTTATGCATGGTATCATCTGATATAAAATTTACAATTTTAATAAGTTATCTGGAAATTGGACAAATATTTTCATAGATTTACTTAGAGATATGTTGAATTATAGTTATGCACATGAAGGGTTATGCAAAATACTATTCTCAGCCTGTACAGAATCAAAAAAAGAGTTCCAATAAGATTTTTATTATTCATTCATAACTTGCATTTTATTAATCTATTTTATTTACCATTTAAGTTTTCCACAACTTAACATTTCACAGTGACTTGAATCAAGCATTCCTCTTCAATTAAAAATGATTTTAACCAACTTATTCTCAAACATTTGGACACATTAAGTGAACAAAAATGTATCTCTATGTATATAGTTTTTATAGTACTTAAGAGACAAAACCATCTGGCCAATTACAAAACAAATTTCAAAATATAAAACAATTGACTTTACATTCTTTTCTACTTTTTATCTTATATAGAACATCTAAACAATTTTAGTTTGTTTTTTTTGCTTCTAGGTTCCAATTGTTATTAAACCTAATCAACTAATCTTGTTTTGAAAAATATTTAATTAAAACAAACTTGATAAAGAAAATGAATAAATTTTTTTAGAACTTTCTGAATTTAGAACTTAATATTCCAAAACGTAAGCTTGTGGTTAAGACCTATAGAGGTCCCTACTATCACATTTTTATATGCATATTCTTGAGGTTACAGCCTTAGTAAATATTATTTAGAAGCTTATTTAGAAAAATGATTTTAGAAATTAACTTATGATTGCCTATTAAAATAGTATATATACAAATATTTTATAATAAAGGTTTTTATTGCACACTAAAAAGCCAAAAATAATTGTTTTCTTAACAATTGTTTTTTTTTTTTTTTTTATCTAACTTGAAATGAAAGCATGAGCTGGTCAGAAATTTATTAATTTAATCACTTAAAGTAAGTGATTTCATTGATTGAATTAATAAATTTTTGGACACCTCCTGCTTTTATTTCAAGTTAATTGTGGTTAAAGGAATCAATTATGTTTTTGCTTTTTAATACACAGTAAATAAAAGTGTTCATTATAAAATATTATATAAATTATTTTTAAAGTTTTAGGATTTGCACAGTAAATAAAAGTATTTACTATGAAATATTTATATATATATATATATATTATTTCTAATTTTTTTTGTATTCAGATTTTTTTTTATTAAATTATTTCTCTTTAAAATGGAGAATGAATCAATATTGCAGTCTGCATTGCATTTTTAAAGAAATTCATGTCTCATTAAAAAACAATTTTCAATCTTATTTTTTTCAGTAAAGAAGTGATTTCTTAAAAAGAAACTTTTACAAGCAAGAGAAAATAAAATTTCATCCATTTTAAAAGAAGCAACATTTCTATTTTAATTGATCATTAAGACTTTTAGTGTAATATTTGTCTGAAGGTTTGTAATGATGGTATATTATAAGATGTGATATATTGCACTATTTCCATCATTTATGAGTGAATTTTGAATGTATAGAAAATTTTAAACTTTCCAAATACAAACAACTTGTTAGTAATAACACACAAGTGGACAATATAGGTTAGTAATTACACAACGTTTGAGCAGTATTATTTTACACTCTTCACGTGTTGCTGGCCTATGTGCACAGTGACAATATTCACTTAGAAGTTGAAATTGCACCTTTAGATTCTTGAATATTGAAATTTTAAGGCAAACACTCTACAAACTGAGCTATTCTGTCAAAGGCAACATATAGTAGAAATTTGATATATTTATATATGAGGGTTGGTTCAAATCCTCCTGAGTCCTTCAGTTTTTTTTTAGTGAGGCTAATTAGTTTTTTTCCCCTAAGAGGAAGATTAATTAAAGGCTTCCATACATTGTGTATTGCTACACTGGGTTTATTTATAGGATTATTTACCATTGTCATATGAGCAGTTTCCAATTGAAAATTCAAGGAAGCTGCTCATATGACAATGGTAAATAATCCTACAAGTCAACCCAGCATGGCAATACACAATGTATGGAAACCTCTAATTAATCTTGCTCTTAGGGGAAAAAAACATCGTTAAAAAAATTGAAGGACTCTGGAGGATTTGAACCAACCCTCATATATAAATATATCAAATTTCTACTATATATTGCCTTTGATAGAATAGCTCAGTTGGTAAAGCATTTGCCTTAAAAATTCAATATTCAAGAATCTAAAGGCATGAGTTCAACTTCTAAGTGAATATTGTCACTGTGCATATAGGCCAGCAATACCTAAAGAAGAGTGGAGAATAATACCCTTCGAAACATTGTGTAATTACTAACCTGTCTTGTTTATTTGTGTGTTATTACTAACAAGTTGTTTGTATTTGGAAAGTTTAAATAAAAGTTTAAAATTTTCTATACATTCAACATTCATTCTTAAATGATGGAAATAGTCCAACATATCACATTTTAGTGAAAATTTACTGAATTGCTATTATGTTTGAAATTCAATTCTGCTAACATCCTAGGATTATATAATCCACTTGACAAACCTGAAATATTTCATTGTCATATTGCATTCTCATTGATTTCTAACACACACACACAAAATTTGAAGAAAATCCATTTGATAGAAGTATGTTAAAATTTGATGGCAAAATTATCTTAAACAAACAGAATTTCTACGTTAAAAGAAACATTTAAAAACATGAATATTTATTTTTATAATATTCTACATTATAGATGTAATAAAAAGGATTTTTAAATTATAGTTTTAGAATTCCATCTTAATTACAGGGTTATTTTCTATTTTTTTATTTTTAAACAATTAATTTACAATAATTGTCATGTGCATTTTTGTGCAGTGATAAATCATTGGGACTGGAAAAACTAAAAGTTTTTTAATTGAAGTACATTGAGTCACATATATAAACTATTTTAGCAATTAACTTTTCAAGTATTAATTATAAGTTTCAATTAGACTTTTATACCTGACATAGACAATCTGCCCCCATGATACACACATGTGACCCTTTATGTTGTATGTGTATAATAATTTATTATATGCCAATTGTATGATTTTTTTTTAATTTTTTTTTTTTTGATATACTTTATATTGAACTCTATGTTTACCTGAAATCTTTCTTTTAGCCATGTGCTTGTGAGCAGTATATATAGGATTCACAATATTGTTCAAATAAGATTGCCCACATGTGATTTCAATAGTTTTATTTAACCATTTTTAAAATATTTAGACCTATTAAACTTCTTTTATTTTATAAATATAAAGTTTGTTTTAGATGTATTAATCCGTACTTTACTAATCTTGTTCGAAATACAAAATTTTATTTTTATTAGTTCTTTTATTAAATTTATTACCATGATTTCTTTTGGATTGCAAAGTTTAAGAATGAGTATATAAAAATTACACGAACTTACAAGTATTTTGTTATTAATAAAGCTGTGTCTAGTCATTTATACTTCTCACGTCCAGCTGCAGCAACTTAAAAAGTATAGAATGTTTGACAGCAGATTTGAATAATTGAGGGCTAATAAATCGATCTAAGAGCATTTCAGATTTTAAAAATTTTAAATTTTAAAAAAGGATAACATATTAAAAGTTAGGAATCATTTCTAGAATTTCTTAAAACAAATTAACATTATAGGCTTATATTGCCTATTTGTCAAGAAAGAATATTTAAACATTGCAATTAGCTTTCCAAGTTTTTAAGCTGTGATGTTTTAAAATTTAAGATGATGGATAATAAAGTAGATTAGTGTAGTATTTGGAATTTTAGCTGATTATAAAACAAACATCGCGATGTTAAGTCTAAATATGTACACTGGTTTCCGTGCGCGTATATTTATGAATAAATATAAAAAGTCAAATGCTGCCTAACCTTATACTAGTAATAATAAATAAAACAGAAAATCATATAACATTAAAATATTAGCTAAAAACAAATTTATGCTAACATTCTCTCACAAATAGACGTTAATGAAAATTAATTAGATACAAACTACATATATACAAAACAGAAATAGCCTCATAAATCATTTCAAAAAATACCCACCTTTAATGTCAGAGTTCTCATGAGATTGACTCACGAAGATTTATCATCAGACTTTCTGTGACTCTTCTTTTTGTTTTTTAAATAAAAGATACATTGAATTATGTTACCTATTTTTAACTCTATTCTTATAAACATTAACTTTTTCATTAAAACTTAAATTTACTTTGATGTATATAAATTTTTTGACAACTACAAGGAATCTTATAAACTATCAGGAATACATTTACCATGTATTGATTGTTTTGAATTATTTAATGTGAATTTAAATCAAGGCCTGTCTTCTAAACAACTTTCATACCATCCAATAAATGACTATTGTTATAAACTAATCTATAAATTGATGATATCAGTGAGGAGCCTTGGATTTGAGACCATTGCACCTACATCTCATGATCTAATACAATCCTCCACTGATGAAAGTCACAAACTAGAAACTAGTCTGGTGATATTGGATGAGTGGGCATTAGATAGGGATTTTATGCACAAATATTTTTACATCTATTGATTACTAAGCCTTGTACTAAGTGGCATGTCTTGCATTAGGTGAAACTACTTTATGGAGGGTTTCCTATTGTTTTAATAGCTTATATGAGCAAAAGAAATGGTGATCATGTGATGATTGGTGGTTTTATACAAAACTTGTCTCTTGGGTAATGGTGACTATGATTTTTGAAAAACCAAAAGCATCAAAATGTATAGAGATCTATATGACTATACAAGTGAATGAGCTTGGATTGTAATCATGATTGTGTTTGTATTGTGGGCTGCTAGCTTTATAGTTAATTAATAGGTGGCTTGTGGAGGGTTGCAATAAATCATAAGATCTAGATGCAAAGCTTTTAGATCCAAAGTTCCTCACTGATGAAAGCCAGAAGCTAGAAACTGGTCTGGGGATATTGGATGAGTCAGCACTAGATGGCAATTTTATGCACAAATATTTCTGCATCCATTAAATACTAAGACTTGCACTGGATGGTGCTACTGTATGGAGAATTTGTTACTATTATTAATAGCTTGTGTGAGGTTTGGTGGTTTAAAATCTGGAACTGAAATATATTGCTTTATTAGTTCAAAAAAATCTGAAGATAGTAGTAGTCCACAGAGAAAAACTATAAATGACCCAACAATTCAGATGGCAGTATAATATTTTGAGAAGGTCTCGATGGAGATGAAAGTGGATAAATATTATAATATAGTTATTAATAGTTGTTTATTTAAATCTTATTTTGATTGATTATTTGTTTATGTATTTGTGACAACATTATGGGCAAATGAATTGTATTGGATATTTGACCATTATAGTAATACACTTATTATTTTGAAGAAAAAAAAAGAATATAAAAATACAAGTTAAGAAATTTGACATAATATTAAAAAGAAAATTAAAATCATCGCAAGAATTGTAGTACAGAACTTTTGTGATATTTTAATAATTTTAAATGCAATTTGAAATTTTAGAACAAAATTTTATAGCTTTATCATGCCTTATCAACAAAGATTTTATTAATTTGCATTTTTCCTTAGCATTCCAATGATCAGCCATTAAGAAAAAAGTAATTGTTGTCATTATATATTTATTTTTTTTGTCTACATTTGGAAATTATAAATATGCTTTTTAAGGATTTTTTATTTGAAAACTTATACTTTTTTTCTCATGTGTCATAGCATTAGCCGGGAAGCGACCCTGCTAACCCGGGACAACTGCTTGTAAAGCAGCTGTCGGTGACCTCTCAACCACCAATGCTTGACTGAAAACTTCTACTTCTAATAAATCAACACAATTTCTTAATCCATAATGTCAAATAAAAATTTTAATATTAAAATAAAATATTAATCTATTAATTCAAATTATAACTAGAAGAAGGATGGAAAACATTGAAATGCAGGAGGGTTAATAATATACTATTATATATTTAAAATACAAATTCACCAGGATATTAAAATAAATATTTGTAGTTTCTTTCTTATGAATGTAATTTAATTTGCTGAATCTTGCAAATATAATTATCCATATTTGCTTTCCTAATAAATCTATTAAACTTAATTAAATTTCTTGTTTATATAATTATACATTCATAAAGAATATGAAAATAGAATCAATTTTGTCTATAGTCCAAGTTATTTATTAGGCAAGAAAATATGGACAATGACTTTAGCAAGATGCAATATCAGATTCATCTTTCTACAGGCTGATTTGGATTATTTCACAAGTAATATTCTTGATTTAATTTTTGTCTGCTGTGCAATTAAATAATGAAGTGAGCAAAATGATTAATTAAATTTAGTATAGATGATGCTTAGAGATTTCATTGCCTCCTAAAATATTATATATTAATTGATGTCATTTAATTGTATTATTACATATTTACAACTAATTGAAAATTTATTAAGGCATTAAAATAAATATTTTGGGATTCTATCCTGTAAATATTAGTTAATGTTTTGCCTCCTCCATATTGACTTTTTATGTATTTGGTTGAAGATTCAATTTTTTCAATAACACTAGATTATGCAGTAATAAAGATAAAATACATTTTATAAAGCTAATTTATCATAAAAAATAATAAAACTGTGAACACATTACTATCATAAAATAAAGAAGTAGTTAATTTTTGTATATTTTTAGTTTTAAAGTAGGAATTTTATTTCTGCTTTTAAATTATTTTATATTAAATTTTTGTTGGATATATATATTAGGCCTACCAAATATTCTTATTAATAGTTTTTCTTTGTAAAAATCAGAACATTGTATTATTTTATTTTTAATCCAAGCCTCAGATAAAAAAAAAGAATAAATAAATATCTAGGAGGAAAGTTTTTCTTAACCAAATAAATATTAGATTAATAATATTGGTATAATATAATCTGGAAACACAAATATACATACTAACTTCATGTGGGCAATTTATACCATGTATATATTTTCATGCATAATTACACACACAAACATGCACAAATATATATAAGGCTAAATTATTTTACAAATTTTTGATTTTTTGAGCCAATGAACTGGATTGAATCATATAGAAATTTTTTTATTTATTAGCCATTCAATTTGCATATATGCCCAACAATTGAGAGATTTTGCTAATTTTTTTTCCAAGTATTAAAATTCACGCATATTTTATTCTAATATTTTACTTTTAAAAAAATTCTAAAGATGTCAGGATATTTAAATATGTGTGAAATTCAAGCCTGTTAAACTCCACATTGATGTTTTACAACTGTTTTCATGGAAGTCTTGAACTTTGCGATATTATTTTGAGAAAATATTTCAGATGATTAAGATTGATTATTTGGATGTTTAAGTTTTTTGTTTTTTTTTTTAAAAAAAAACTTACATTTTTTTTCCTTAAAAAACAAAAAAACAAACAAACTTTAAGTCACAGCGCACTGTTTTGAAAATATCATTTTAAATAAAAAGTTATTATCTATAAATCCTATATCACAAGCATGTGTAGTATAAACTATTTTTCCTCTATGTTAAATGAAACACAAATTTGTGTTATTTAAGTTTCTGAACATGAATATAGTGTAGAAAGGGATGAGAACTTTAAGGAGAATTTGAATCGGATTGCAAAAATATTTCCATGAGTTTAATGTTGAATCTACAAAATGTTATACTTGATTTCATAATAAAAAGTCGTAAATGGAACTGGTTTTATTTTTGTAATATACCCAGAAATTTAGAGATTTCATTGCCATCTATATTATATAATATCACTTTTTTATGATTCACTACTGATATATGCATTTACAATATCTGTAGCAAATCCTGAAAAAAAAAAACTCTGCCTATTCATAATGAAATTACTTTACCAAAAATATTTCATCTAATTGTAGATATATTACATTGGATAGTAAGGATAAAATATGTATATATTCAAAATAAGAGTCATAGATCACATGACCCTATACTCTTAAGCTTGTAAGTTATAAACAATGAGGACTTCCAGTTCCTCAACAAGCTTTGTGATAAATGCTTAGCTAGAGAAAGCATTTAAAATATCTCTGTCAGGACCCCCCTCCAAACCTCTGCCCATGGTTTTGTGCTTTGGCACTCCTCAGAGAAGTGCTAGGGTAGGTTAATTTATTGTTTTCCCCTGCCCCGCATTAAAAAAAAATATTCTACATATTTGTCAAAGAAATGCATTCAGTTTTATTTTATAAAGAAGTTTTGTTTTAATTAATTATACTTAATAATACAATTATTCTAAGATCTTATTGGATTGGAATTAACAGAAAAATCGGATATTTATTTTTAAAATCATAAAACCAATTAAAAAAATTTTTGAAGTGAAATTCAGTGTGTATTTATGCAAGTAAAATTATAAAGAATGTAACTTATTAAAAATATAAAAAAATTGTTTGTATTAAATTGCTTATACATATGTCGGTATTGGTACAAACTAGTTACTTATAAGTATCCATTTTTATTGTTTGTATTGATAAGATTGGAGGCAGTTTTTATTATGCACACACACCAAACTCATGAATATGGACCTCGTCATTCACTGTAAATATAAAGGATTAAAATTTCATTTTAAAAATAGTTTTCTTTTTTACATATGATAATAACTTTAAATTGCAAAGAGAAAATCAATAAATTACTCTCTTTTAAAATTCTCTTTTTTTTTATGTGCTTGTTTTATTTTAAATTTTAAATGAAATATTTCGACTGCTTCAATAGACAACTATCTTCTGTCATATATCTTCAGAATTAAAAACATACTATAATTATACTTCAATGTTTTTTAAAAAACAATCCATTAATTTATCCCATTAAATTACCATTAAATGTATTTAACCAAAAATATAACTATAAAATACACTCAGTCAAATTTAGAGCATTTATAACATATTTCTCAAATTGAAAATTTTCACATAGTGGACTATTTCTCAGTATAAATATTTTCAGATCATCCAGCGAAAGAATTTCATATTATATAAATAGTCCATTAATATAATGTTTGTATGTCATAATTGTGATTTGTTTAATTTTAAAGATTATTTACATTTATTATGAAGTGTATATAAATATGTAGTGAGTAGCTGAAAAGATTAAAATTTGAAAAGTACGTTTTGATTGTTTACACTTATTTGATATATTAGTTCATCATTATTAGTTAATTATTATGAGTATCAAATGATTAAAAAAAAGCATCTAGATAATTAACTGCTTCTCTTCATTCAATAAATCTTTCAGTTTTATCTTCACATGCTGAAGTGTTTGGAGCATTAATTTACAAGAAAGTGAATTGATATTAATTGTTCATAAATCAAAGCCAATTTTTTTTTTGACAAAAAAGCCATACGAATTTTTGTCATCTGTGACATGATTAATATATTTTACATTGTTCTGATTTTACCTACTTTATTACCTCATGAGATGCTAATGTGTGATTTATTTCTATCTTTACCACATTATTCAGTCTTGCTTGGGTGTATATTTTGTCCATTTTTTCTTGCACAATTACATGGTTAACTAGAGACCCAAAAGCCTTTAAGCAAGTTATGTTATATAATACTTTAGCTTCATTCAATATTTACTATTCGTGATTTTCAATATGATTATAGCGAATAATTTGTTTGTTTTATTTTGCAATATTTGAAATGATGTTTGTTGATTCCATAACTGTGATCACTTATTCAGAATGTTATTTTATAATGGGGTTAACCAGTATATATATATATATATATATATGAATGATTAGATATTAAGAAGTATACACAAAATAAAACAAAACATGGCAAATAGATCAAATAACAGATGTAGTAATTTTTAACTGAGGTTTAAAGTTTATATTTGGGCTAAAAATCATGTGATAATCTCTGATCTAATAAATGATTAGTATTAATCTTAACGGATTTATTTGAAGTAGAAGATGCTAAAATTGCAAATGTGGAAATTTGATACTTATAAATTAAATTGTAATAATAATATAATAAAACTATAAAGATTGTTAGAGAGAAAGGAATGAATGCTAGTATAGTACTGATTTCAATATAAAATGAGAGTTATGGAACCTCGGGTTTTCTAACCTCGTGCACTAGTTGTGAATCTCGTGAGAAATTTTAATTTTATGATTGATTGTATTGTGCATAATAATAACTGTCCATTTTAAATCTGGAACCACCCAAAAACTTTAGGATTTTTTTAATTTCAGATTTTTGTTTGAAAAGTGTAAAAGAGTAAAATTGGTTTCTAAATCAGAATAGCACTAGTTTCAACTTTGAATTATAAATTTTGACTGATGAAAATAAAATCCGGAAACCATTCTGAAGTATTTTACCCTTTCATAGCCATTGTTTACAAAGGATTACTGTAGATGACTAAAATAGAATAAAGAGATCTGCTTTTAAAACATCTGAGTAATCTGAGAAAGTCAATATGTTATTGGTATTATAGTAATATATGTTTACAGCAGGTTCTAGATAATTAAGATCTATAAGCACTTATTTCATTATAAGATCTTATTTTCATGACATGATTGATTGAAATAACTTTTTTTTAAAAGAAAAGAAATCTCAGTCTGACAAATTGGCACAGTGAGAGTGATAGTCTAGATATAAAAGTTTTTAGAGTGAGTTCTTGCTTTTGAAAATATATATAAATCTATTTGACAAACTGAATGAAACTCTTATGCCCACATGCCATTAGAATCTTTAGATATCCCAAAACTTATTTATGCAATAATTTCTATATATTTTTTAAAAATAATTATATCATGGGAAGTTATGTTGTTCCATTTAATACTTAATTTACCTACTATTTTACATTTTTGAATTTTAAAAATTAAAATATTACATAAACATGTCTTGAGTAGTTAAGGAGAAACAACCTAAATAGCTCACTGCAAAGTAAAGACTTGTTTAATAATCATTCAAAGAAGAAGAATGGAGGAGGCAAAACTCATGGGCTTACTAATTTGTAAACATTTGAACCATTTTCCATCCTCATTATTGTCTAGCTAAAAGTAGTTGGATACCCAGTTCAGTGACCAATATTGGATGGATTTTTAATGGGTTGGGTAATTCAAAGAATAATTCTAAACCTAATTGTAGCCTTAAAAATATTCAAGTTTTATCCGGTCCATATTTGAACTCATATTTAGATATTGTCAAATGTATGATCTTTCACTATATTATATAAGGCTCTATGTCATGAATTAAATAATATATATGTGTGTAGAAAGTAATCATGTCTTTATTTGCTTTTTTCTTCTTTTTTTTAGAATAAATAAATATTCTAAAAAGGTAAAGAAATTATTCATTGTCTACAAACATTGAGAAAATTATTATTAAAATCATGTCAGTAATGACAATATCTAGATTTTGTTAATATTATTGCTTATAAAATGTTGATGTACCAAAATATAAAAATGTATAATTGATGTTTGCAAATTTTCAATCTTTTTGATGGTTTTTTCATAGTTCATCTAACTATCTATGTGACTGTACTAAAAATAAAATTTTAAGGAAAGAAACTAACATAGCTTTCAGTTATAACAGTACATTTGGGAATTATAAGTGAAATTTTAGCTTTCAGAAGAATTCCATCTTGTCAGTCATTTTAGATATTAAATTCTGACAACTCCCAATACATTAAACCTGATTTAAAAATCTGCAATAAAAAAAGTAAATAAAATAAGAAAAATTTACATATTGCCTTTTGAATTATTGCTTTTCATATAAAATTATTTTAATCTGAAACAGTAACACAGAGTTAATATTTGAAGGGAAAGTATGCATTTAAATTTTTTTATGTAATTCTTTTAAGTATATTATTTACTTTTTAATTTTTCTATGTATTGCAATTAGAGAAAGAAAAACTATAATGTGGCTGTTGTGGGTATATAAATTATAATATTATTAGCACAATTATTAAAATATATATATCACGTTTTTGATAATTCTTTGTTGTATGTATTTTAAAATTATATATATATTCCGCTCTGTAACAGTAGTCCAATATAAGGGCGTCTCTAATTTACGCTACTCAATTTATCGGTAAATTTGCTAATGAAGTGATATCTCAGTAATAAAAAAAAAACGCAGAATTATGAGTGATATATAGATATATCCTAGATAAAGATGATTTGAATGCTTTCTCTTGTAGCATTTATCATAAATAAATAAAATAAAAAAGCTTGTTTAGAGCTATTAGAATACTATTTATATTATATATGTGATGTGAGTGCGTGCGTCTGTGTAGAGAAATTTGGTAATCTTATTAATAACAGTTGTAGTTATTATATAAGTGACATATAAATGTGTATAAAAATATTTACTTTTTGCAGTATCCATTTATATAAATTTTTGCTGTATATATAAGGAGATAAATATTTATATTTTTAATAAAGTTAATCAAGTTTAAGTAAATTTAAGAACAATAAATTAAAAGATTAAATTGTTTTCCAGTACAGAAGAAATACAAAAAAAAACAAAACAACCAGCTTAATAATACAAATAGATCAATGAGGTTAATAGAATAATTAATATTTGTTACATATAAAAACAGTTTGATTATTTTAGAAGAACAATAGAAAATAAATCTGTTGGATCAATTTTTGGAGCTACTTTAAAGAAGTCGAAAAAGTAAGTCAAAAGACCGACTGATATCTAGTTCTTAACGTTTGAAATTGGGTCTTGGTTCTGAACAAGTCATTTCAGTCCATTATTTTTTATATATGCCTTACACTAGGTTATTGTAATATTGTTAGATTGCATTTAATTCGTAAAATTTTATTAATAGTTAGTTTCTCATTAACTATTTTTTGTCATTGTATGTGTATATCTGCCTTTATATTCGAATCGCACTTATAGAAATACATTTGTTATTGTTATCATTGAGGTACGGATTAATAAGAGGAATTAATTTTAATGAGATTTAATACTTTGACAGTCATAATTATGAAAATAGATTTTGATTTTTTTTTATCTCTAATAAGGAAATAAATTGTCAACAGCATATAGCATTCTAATACAAGGAGAGAGTCCGCATCGAAAATTCCTGCTGAAAAAAATGTATGTTTTCTTATCAACAGTAAAGGCTTAATAGTTTCTAATGCATCATTCAATTTATATTTTCCTTCTTGGCCATGTGTTTGAACCCTGCAACCCTAAGATAGTATGCTCTGAAGCCAATGATTGTAAAAGAAAAACAAAGAGGCGTATTATATTATCAGTGATAACAATGCCATCTATAGACGCGACACGTGTTTTTTTATTTCAAGAAAATGGACAAATTAATTTGCATTCGCATTTGCATATTTTATTATTTAGTAACATTACAGCAATGTTTATAACTTATTTTGGACATGAATATGAGGGAAAACCTCGAAAGTACTAGGCCTAAATTAAGTTGATTTCATTGTTTTTGGTTACTATTACTTACAGAAAAAATTGTTTGTTTAGCATAAACTTTAACTGGAAGTGATCTGAAATTATACAAATCTAATTAACTTTCATGTTACAATAGTATTTTATCTATTAGTACTTTATACTTAAGAGCTAAAAATTTTTGGATTATTTTCCTCAGCAACAAACAAATCATCATCATTATCAACCATTATCAATCCACTGCAGGATAAAGATCTCTCCAAGTTTAATCCATCTTCTCCGATCTTCAGTTTCTCTTCTCCACATTACCCCTTCACACTTTCTTATTTCGTCCATCCATCTCACATGTGGTTTCTTTCTGGGTCTTTTACAATCTCTTGGAATTTAGTTTAAAATTTCAATTGTCCATCTATTATCATCTCTTCTAGCAATATGTCCAGCCCAACTCCACTTCAATCTTTTAATTTTTTCAATGAGGTCAGTAACACCCATTTGTTCTCTTACCCATACATTGCATTTTCGATCTCTTCTTGTTACTCCCCCAACATACATCTCTCCATACTTCTTTGAGTGGTCTGAAGTCTCTGTATTGCTCTTCTATTAAGTGTTGAGGTCTCAGATCCATAAGTAAGAACTGGTAAAACACATTTATTAAAAACCTTCCTTTTCAAACACATAGGCATATTTCCTTTTAGTATCAAGTTATTTCTACCAAGAGCAAGCACTTCAACCAAGTTTAATTCTATGATTAATTTCTTCCATTATGTTTCCATCTGTATTAATAATCTGACCAAGGTATTTGTAACTGTTAACTTCTTCTAATTCATCATAATCAATCTTTATTTTCATATTTTGAGCAAATCGATTAAACATTACTTTAGTCTTTTTAACATTTATCTTTAGTCCTACTTTCCTACTTTCATCTGATAATTCCTGCAACATATCCTGCAGCTCTAAAGCATTATTTTCAAAAACAACTACATCATCTGCGAAATCTAAATGACTTAAATAATCTCCATTTACTTTCACTCCTTTAGTTTCCCATTTTAATCCACAAAATACTTCTTGCAGCACTGCTGTAAAAAGTTTTGGAGATATGGAGTCACCTTGTCTTACACCTTTCTCAATGTTGACTTTCCCAGTATCATTATGTAATCTAATTGTTGCTGTTGCATTTTTATAAATATTCTTCAAAATATGACAATATCCTGGATCTATACCTTGATGATCCAATGCTTTAATCACTGAAGAAATGTTTTATAGAATCGAATGCCTTTTCATAATCTACAAATCCAAAACATAATGACAACTCATATTCATTTGACCTTTCTATAACTTCTCTCAACACCTGGATATGATCTACTGTACTAAAACCACTTTTAAATACAGCTTGTTCTCTTGATTGGTGGAAATCCAATGTTCTCTGTAGATGAGTTGTAATTATCTTGGTAAAAATTTTATATAAAACTGATAAAAGGCTAATAGGTCTGTAATTTCTAATATCTTCTTTATCACCTTTTTTAAATATTAATATTATTACTGCATTTTTCCAATCATCCAGTACATCTTTATCATTTAGACATTTGGTATATAACTTTGCTAAAAAATTTTCTATTTCTTCTCCTGCTTCTTTTAATATATCAATTATAATTCCATCATTACCTGGAGCCTTTCCCTTCTTCATACATTTAATTGTGTGTCTCACTTCTTCATTTAAAATTCTGGGCAATTCGGAAGATGTAATAGATATAGGAGGTACTTGTTTTTTATTACTATATAATTCTTGATAAAAATCTTCTACCAATTTCATGATGTCATCTCTCATAACAACCATCTTTTTTTCTTATTGCAGATATAAATTTCCTACCAATACCAAAATGTTGTTTAACATTTTTGAGACTTTTATTTTCTTCTACAGCTTTCCTTGCTATTTCACAGTTATACTTTCTTATATCATTTTCAACTCTTTTCCGCACCATTTTACAAAATTCGAGATATTCAATTCTTTTTAATGCATCATTTTTGTATATCTTCATATTCCTTCTTTTCTTCATAAATTCTCTAGTCTTAGTAGTAATTTTATTGGTCAATTGCTTCTTTTTTCTACCAGCTATCTTTGTTGCAGTTTTTAAAAGTATATAAGTTATTTTCATATTAATTTTATTCAAATCTGAATTATGCTCAAAATCTACTAATACTTGAAACCGATTTCTAAGTTCTAATTTAAATTCATTAGAATGTTTCTGAAGATTAGGAATATCAACTGTAAATATTGTTTTTCTTAATAATTTTTGTCTCTCTAGTTTCACATTAACACGTATCTTACACCTTACTAATTGATGATCACTTCCTGTGTTAAATTTATTAAGAACATTACAATCTTGAAATATGTATTTCCTGTTAGTCAAAATATAATCCAATTCTGCTGTACCTTCATTTGGATCCTTCCATGTCCATTTCCTTTTAACATTTTTCTCAAAAAAAAGAATTCATAATATAAAGTTTTTCTTTTTCTGCAAACTCCACAAGTCTATGTCCTCTCTCATTTCTATTACCATAACCAAAATTACCTACAGCACTTTCATCTTTCATTTGTTTACCAATTCTAGCATTAAAGTCTCCCATAACGATTTTACAATGTTGTTTACTCTGATCAAAAGCCGTTTGTACATCCATATAAAAATCTTCTACTACTTCATCACTATGAGAACTTGTTGGGGCATAAACCTGAATTATCTGCATTTGATATCTGCTATTAAGTTGTAAACTAATCTTGCCACTCTGTCTGATACACCATCAATCTTCACAATATTGTTCTTCCACTTTTTATTTATAATGAATCCTACTCCATTTGTATTTCCAATATTTGTGCCTTTATAATAGAGTATATGTCCACTTTTTAAATCAATTGTCTCTTCACCTTTTCTTCTAACTTCACAAAGTCCAGTAATGTCCCATTTAATATAAGAGAGTTCTAATTCTTGCAATCTTCCTTCACTTGAAAGTGATCTGCAGTTGTAAGTAACCTAAATAAAAAGTTGTCATCAAATGGCAGCCTGGGTCCACAATCAGGGGATTCTTAGCACCCTCCGCCTTCGGCCACCAATCACTGCCTTGGTTGGTGACTTTACAGCCACCTGGGAATAAGGGCCATGCTTTATTTTTGTCTGTCATAATTGTAAATATGTATTGGAAAAATATTTATCATTTACACAAACATTCATTCTGCCTTATCAGGCACTGAGAAGAAAGACCATGGTGTTTCTTGATCTTAAACTCAGAGGTAAAAAGCCAATAAACTCACCACGCTGGCTAATGCATGATGGTGAGCAGCCCATCCATGTTCGTATACTATATGAATAATCACATAGTAATAACAGCTGCAACGACAAGAACATATGGAGTGGACAGTAGGAATTTGCCCTGCTCGGTTCCTTTAAGGCCTCCAAGAGGAATCAAAGGGTCTCCTTTCAGTTAATAGCAAACTCCTTTCTGCAGCCAAAAAAAAAAAAAAACAAATAGAAATATTTTTTTATACATTGCTTTTTAAAAGTCAATTTTTATATGATAATGTAAATAATAATCAAACACAGATTTTCAAAAAGTAATTGTATTTTACGCAAGATATGAATACTAATATTGTTCTGTCAGTAGGATAAAATAACTCATTACGTGAAAGATAAACAAACCAAAGAAAAATCAATTTGTATACAGGCTAAATACTATCAAACAGAATTGTTTAAAAAAGAGAGTGGGGGCGTGTTGAAAAGATATTGCATGGAGTATGGAATTAAAATATTAAAAATTTAGTATTAAATACAAGAATAGAAGAAAATGCCATCTATTCCATTCTATATACAATATCAAAAAATGAATAAATTTTAAAGTATTCTTTATTTTATCTTATCGGTAATGATTTATAAAAAGTGTATTTTAATGCTTGTTTGAAAATAAATTTATATATAGGGTATATGAGCACAGACTTTCAGATGACCCATCACTCTCCACTCTATCTAATAACACCGATACACTCAAGCACATATATGCTGAAAAGATAAATAATCACCAATATACGTATTTCATGCTAAACCAGCAATCATCAGTTGGTCCAGATTATCATCTCACACACACATATATAATCAGTGCTCAGGTACATATTAAGATAGACAATCTTCATACTTTAATGGACGGGCTTCAATCTACTACACACTCCAATTCTTCAACTGTCCATCCAATTGAAAATTTGATGATGGAATGCTCGAAGGCCACCCTGAGGCTGAGATTCTTGTCACACCCAATGTATTTTTAAATATTTAATTTAAATCATGTTTGTAATTGAATACTCTATCGACAATTGACAAGATTTTTAATATTTTTTCTTTTCTTGTTTATCATTCATTACTGATCTTCAGTCAACACTTCATTTTTTTATCATTCAGTAAGTGTCAATAGTTATTAAATCAAATTTCTGATTTCTATTTGATATAAATAGTTTTCTCATCGGAATCAGTGTCTAATAATGCATAGTAGATGAAAACAATCAATTTTTAAGTTATCAACAATCTCAGCCTGTAGTCAAGGCAACCTCCTTTAACAATAAACGATGAGATTGTTAATAGCTTAAGAATTGATTGTTTTTATCTGTATTCATAAACCTATTAAAACCTTGAGTAAATTGGCTTTATTGTCTTAGTAAGTAGTAGATGAAATTTAATACTGTAAAACTTATATATATATATAATAACTGAAACATAGGCTTATTATATACCTGTGTCTACATATGTAATATAGGGTATATGAGGACAGACTTTCAGATGACCCAACACTCTCCACTCTATCTAATAACACTGATACACTCAAGCACATATATGCTGAAAAGATAAATAATCACCAATATACATATTTCATGCTAAACCAGCATTTATAGATGTGTGGGGGATGATAATCTGGTCTAACTGATGATTGCTGGTTTAGCATAAAATACATGATGTATTGGTGATTATTTATCTTTTCAGCATATGTGTGCTTGAGTGTATCGGTGTTATTAGATAGAGTGGAGAGTGTTGGGTCATCTGAAAGTCTGTGCTCATATACCCTATATTACATATATAGACACAGGTATATAATAAGCCTGTGTTTCAGTTATTACATTGTAGAGATGTCTGCCCATCCTTGCATATGTATTAAATGGATTATGTCCTGTACATGTGGGGTTCAGATTGACCTTAGGTCAACATGGGTGTGACAAGAATCTCGGCCTCATGGTGGCCTTTGAGCATTCCATCATCAGATTTTCAATTGGATGGATGGTTGAAGAGTTGGAGTGTGTAGTAGATTGGAGCCTGTCCATTAAAGTATGAAGATTGTCTATCTTAATATATATCTGAACATTTATAGTATATATGTGTGGGAGATGATAATCTGGACGAACTGATGATTGCTGGTTTAGCATGAAATACGTATATTGGTGATTATTTTTCTTTTCAGCATATATGTGCTTGAGGGTATCGGTGTTATTAGATAGAGTGGAGAGTGTTGGGTCATCTGAAAGTCTGTGCTTATATACCCTATATTATATATATATATATATATATAATATATTTATATATATATATATATATTTAAAAAGCCATTCATGTTCTTTTTATCAAAATGATCCATCCATTAGCCAATATCTCAAAAACTGTTCCTATATTAGGTTTTTTAATTCTTATTATTATGCCCTGTATAGTTTAGTGCTGTAATATGGTGCATGGGGAGTGGATCTGGTTCTGTAGCTTTCGCTTGATATGAATTCCTGTAAAACCTTTCAATTATTTTTAATCAAATACCTTTTTATATATATAAAAATTGTATTCCACATTTATCTTAAAGTATGGTTGAAATATAGAATAGAATATTATTTGTAAAAAATTATATTGATTCATAATAATAAAACAATTTGAAAAGGAGAAATGGAGAAATTTTTGAAGTAATATTTAGCTAACCATTTTCTAAATCAATTTCTGAGTGAATTAATAAAGAAGGAAAATCTTGGCTTGTGTCAGTTGAATTGATTGAACTGTTGCTACTAGTATGTTAGAATATCATTAAAGTTCAATTAATCATGTAAAGATTCATTATTGTGACAATGGTGGCTGTTCTCACCAACGACCTTCCAAGGCATTGCATTTGTAAACTTTTCTAATGAATTATACCACCTCATAATGCCAAAATAAGATAATTTTAATTTGGGCAGTCATAAAAGTTCAGGGTAATTTAAAGATTTGACTCTACATCTGCCCCCCCCCCTTCATCTTTTGGATTGCAACTCTGATGAATGTCTTAGCTAATGGAATGTAATCAATGAATATTCAATGAAGGCAAAAATTGTTAGTAACTTCTGTTAATATATGCTACTTATGTCAGAGTAATCATGGTATTTGGTTGGGATTTATCCCAGACATACTCAGAAATATGAGAGCAGTCAAGCATTGGTGGTCAAGATGTCAGCGATGGCTGCTTTACAAGCAGTTGTCCAGAGTTAGCAGATTCACTTCCCGGCTGATGCTATGACACATGAGAAATATGAGAGCATGGAAAGGGCTCAGCAATGGAAATTACTGAACATATAGTTTAATAGCAACAATAGTGATTGTATTCCAACACATGGATAATCCTAATATATATACATAAAGTTCATACACAAATTATTAATATAGAAAGTAATCTAAAGATTTTACACAAACAAATGTAAAGATCTGTATGACCTGTAAATTATTTTTCTATTTTCACTTGGAGATCAACAGGTGGTGGATATCTTGAGACATGAACTGCTTCCATAAAGTTCTCTATCTTCCAAATTAATTACTTTGGGAATTTTTATATGCTTCCAGTCTGAGTAAATAATAACTAATAGGTTTTAGCAATGATAATTAATTAATTAATTTAAAAAAAAAAAAAAACAATCCTCAGTTAATTATTAATCACTAACTCCCTTGCTGACTGAAAATAAGTTAATTCTATAATTACTTAAGGGTGATATCTATTTCAAAGATTTAACCATATGTGCTCTAAAATACTTTAGAATAGTCAAATGTGTACTCTCTCACTCTCTCTCTCTCTCTCTCTACTCTCTCACTCTATATATATATATATATATATATATATATATAGATATATATATATATATATATATATAACACTTTTTTAAACTCAATCTATGGCTAAAGTTTTATTAACCAAATTTGATTCCATATATCTTCATGTTACTCCAGAATTTGGAGTGTGTTCATTCATTACATTCTACTTCACATATAATTTTGGTGGCATTTGAATGACGTTTTTCTTGCTGATTGAATCATACTGATTTTATAGAGCTGTCTTGTGAGACTTATGCAGTGTTTTCATTTGAAGTTTCTGCACCAGGTTCTAATTGTACTGCTTGATGTTTTTTCATATCTTTAGAATCCTCATTCTCTCTTTTTAGAACTTTTTTTTGCATGATATCAACAATCCTGCTATCATTATTTTCATATTTTTCTATGATATCAATGTTAATGCAATGTCTTGAAAGATCTATGCATATCCTTCAGACATCTTCTTTTCTTTTATCATCTTCTTAGATAGACAATGCTAACTTTAGTCATTTTTTTCAATAAACTTTTTTATTATATATATTTATTACTGTTAATTTCTGAGTTTCTTTGTTTACTATATGTGGTAGGAAGGAAGATATTTGTTTTGTACTTAATTTCCTATCGATCAATAACTCAGCTGTTGATTTTCCTGTTGCAGAAGATAACATTGCATGTTAATGAAACATTCTGTTTTTACTTTACTTTCAAATGCCTTTATTTGTGTCTCAAGACGATTCAAGAGGCATAAGTTTTATAATGCAATCAACAAGAATCATTACAAAGAAATTTAGGGAGTGTCGGTGTGTGTCAAGCGCATCCGCACCCATACACTTGATTCAATGCATATGATTTTGAACATTCAAGTATAAATGTATGGATAGTTGAATGGATATTAATAGTTCCAGAAGTGCAGTGACACAAAATTCACCTGCCCCTCCAGACTTACACACATAAACCCAACTTCTTATGCTGAAATTATTGTTCACAAAACTGTCCAATTATACATGTCCATTTCTTCATTAGTTATTTGGAGACAAAAATGTTGTTAAATTAACAGCAATGTTACACTTTCAGAACACTTCTATTCGTGTCTCATTATTATTTGGGGCCATAGCTTGAAAGAAACAAGGCAACCGCTTCAGTTGCAGTGGGAATATTGTCCTTGGATTGTCTAATTGTACAAGTCTATTTCATCATTTGAGCATTCCCAGTACTGTTATAAATGAGAAGGTGTTTGGATTGTCCAATTGTACAAGTCTATTTCATCATTAAAGCTCTCCCAGTTCTGTTATAAATGGCTTTATAGGTATATATGCTTATTTCTTGGTTTGCATGGCATACCACTTATAGAGCAGTCCCTTTCCCTTCTATCTATTCCTAATCTTTTATTAATTTGTTCAGGCTTAACTACCTTCATTTCCTAGGATTTATCATCGTGATATGTTAGTGCTCTTTGGGCTGTTATAATTTCTAATTTACTAATATATCGATTTATTTATTATGTAAGGTAAGCAAGCACTACACTAGGCAAGGCAAGGTCCTAGTTTGATCTGGTTCCAAGTCTGATCAGTTAGCCATGGCTGGCATGTCCTCTTGTCATGGTCCTTGGCGTCATTTAACAATTTGAAGTATAATACCTCAATATTGTAATCAATACTCTTTTCAAAAGTTACCTTATTTCGTGCCAACCAGATGACAAAGTTAACATAAGTTGCCAATCTAACACTGCCAAATGAGCCCTTTTTAAAAGCTTTCACCATATCCACCCAGGCCCAATCTTTATCTGTGGTCTTTTGCAATGTCAGGTAGTGTAGTTTATTCCAACATTCTGTTTTTCATCCAAATTGTTGCCTTCTTTTTATGAACTCTTCAAAAGTTCTGAATACCAACCCAAATTTATTATCAGTCATCATTATTCTGCAAACCCATGATATCCATCATCTTACTTTGTTTTTTACAGTTTTTAATGATTATGTATTCTTTACTCCTTTGTACTCAGTCTACTGCAATATGCTTAAATAATCATGAGAAAAAACTTGACTATTCTATCTATGTGGTTCATATATACTGTATATACTGTAGGCCAGCATCAGTGGGTTTGATATGCTTTGACTTACAATGTTTAATTTTTTTTCAATATCCTCATCAATTTTCAGTCATCATATGTGTCCATGGGCCATGCTTTAGCATAAGTTATGCCAAGATGTTACTGGTACTTAATTATTCTGTTTTTCAATAGAATACATCCTTTTGAGGTCATGGATTGTTCTTGAAGATTCCAGAATTTGAACAGGCCATCCTTCATGAATTCATTTAATGAAGATTTGGTATTCTTTGATTTTATGTTTCCTCTGCCAAAGCTTCACTAATTAATGTTTGTATGTGTGTGTGTGTGGTGTATAATTAAATTTTGCATCATACTCATGTGAAATTTTGGTCTACTGATATCCTCAATAGAGGAACTACATGCTGATAGAACTTCCCTTTTGATAAATTAGTTCCAAATCATGTGCTAATAGAACTCTGTGTCAACATGACATGCTTGGGCTTAGATGGTCAAGCAAGAGTTATTGTTTTGTTTTTTTGAGAAAATACATAAAGAAATCTATGTTCAGTGATGATTCTAAAAGGTTGGTTATATAAATATTGACAAAACTTTTTACTCCAAACATACTTATTGTGGCTTTATTGTCATATGGGCTGTAATTTGCTTCCACTCTTGATATTGTACTAGTCACAAAAGCAATGAATTTCATTCTTGTTGACAGGTAACTGATAATTGCTTCTATTTTGTATTCAGAAGCATTGGTAGATGATAATACTTATAAATTGCTATGATAGTGCATTAATAATAAAGAAGACATTGATAGGGCTTTAAACTGTTTAATTGCACACTTTTTTCCTTTTCTACCATTTCCATCTTTCATTCTTGTGAAGATCAAGCAGTGGTCTTATTACATGAGCCTTTTAAATAACTATGTTAAAAATTTATAAGTCCTGAAAATCTAGAACTTGCTTATTATTCATAGATATAAGTCATTTTTTAATTGATCTTTTTCAATTGTAGGGGTGTATTATGATTTTTTAAAAATTTCTTTGATTTCTGAGTGCACTTCTCAGAATTAAGTCTAGTCCTAAAATTATTTAATTGGTTACACACACTTGTTATATTTATTATGAGTGCTGACATAGAGTTCACAATAATGAATATAATATCATATGAGGGAATAACTTCCATCTTTCTCTGGATAAGCATGTTCACTTAGCATAGCAAACATTTAGAACAATGGCAATCCCAAAAGATAGGTAATAATGCTCAAAACGTTCCACATGAGCTTCAATTATTACAGTTTTTGCTGCTTCTTCAGCTATTGTAATCTGTAAAATGCTGCTTTTATATGCAGTTTGGCTTAATATAAAAATTTATGCTAAAACATCCTTAACATTCATATAGGATATGAGTTTTACATAGATTTTTATTCACAGTTATGTAAATATTACCATAGATGCATCATATTGAACTATGCAATTTGATAGTAACAAGTGTACTTACAATTTTAATTGATGTTAATATTCCATTTGTCACCAAATGATGAATTACCTTATCTATTTTTACTTCTTGGACATATAATATTTTTTGAAGTTTTACAAATTACAAGTTTTGCATTTTCCATGAGGAGGATTTTAACAGAGTGAATATTAAGCTTTCCTTGCTTGGATTTAAATAAATTAAGACAATAATCCTTAATTTGTTTTTCTTAAGAAATATGCTTACACTACCTTGATTTCTAAAATTTGAACCATTCTTGCCTTAATATTGGGTGAATTTTTCCCATCACTATATATATATATATATAAATTTTATGCTGATTCCTTAGTGAATAATCTAATTGGAATTTTTTACATTGTTTCTATATAAATTGAGTTTCCATTTATTCAAAGATTTGTTTTTTAATCTAATGGGAATTTTACATTTATATGGCAAGCATTCACAATTCCTTTTCAGTATGAGTCATATACTTGATATATTATCTATTTCCATCTTGATGTCAGTTGTATATAGGTTTATAGTTAGTATATATTGATCTAAGTGATTTATGTTATTTTAATTCTACAATCTGATGTATTTAGACTATTAGGCATAGATGAATTTTTTATCATGGTGAACTGGATTCTGGTAAACTATTGCCAAATGTTCTTTAGTCTCAAAAATCTCAAGACTTATATTTTACCACTTGCAGCTGTGAGCTATTTTTTTTTTCTTTAATAATAATATTTTTACCTATTAGCATCAAAATCTTTTTTTTAAGAGATTCTACTTATGCTTTTTCTCTGTTTTATTAATGAAAGCTAACTGTTTTTCTGGTGAAGGATTATTTTTGATAATTTTTTGCACTGTTTTAACACTTGCCTATGTGTTAAACTTTGCCTTATTGCATCTGAATGTGTAAAATGTACACCATCTAGAAGTTTTGGACTAATTTCTTCCCCCATTTCTCATAAAAATTGTTTGAGGATAGCATTTTTCCTGAAATTTCTATATTGTCTTCTTAGACAGATACTTGCTTGTTGTATTATATTAGTTTAGCTATGTGCTTAAATGGCGCTGGCCTAAAAAAAATGTTGTTTTGTGACTAGTTTTTCATAGATTACCAGTATTTTGTTGTTCACAGAATATATTAGAAATCTTGATTACTCACCCCCTCCCAAAGTTTGCTGTCTTATTTATAATCATCAATCTTATTTAGTAGGAAGAAGTTTTCTACTCTTGCCTTTATTGAGACCATTTGGACAGATTTATTTATATTAAATGTTCTCAATAAATGTTTGTCCTAATAATGGCATTTTTCCTTGATTTGTATATATGTATATTGATGTGATGAATAAATTCAGTCTAAATTTATCAATCTATTTGCTTTGTTGTAGTGTTTCAATGCTGAAGTTTGTGTAGTCTTATATTGGCCAAAATTTACCAAACACCAACTGTCTCATGCTGTGTTGTTTGATCCAGTTTTATGTTATTTGATCCATTATGTCAACTGCACCAGTATTGTTTATGATGGACTATCCTCAGTACAAAGCTGAGATTTATTCCTGAATCAGCCAGATATGGAATGCGAATGCATGGAAAGTACTACATGATGAAATAAACTCAGTGATGGAGTAAACTAACATGAGAAGTTAAAGAACGTATATTTTAATAACAACAATAACAATTGCATTGGGTGACACATATAACACATCCATAAATATGAATAACATATGTGGGTTAGTAATAACATGGATCATACTATCCATCAATTGTGTAATGAAATATTATAAAAATGTTTGTCAAGGTGCTGTTGATATATAACAAGATTCAAAGTTCCACTAATAAAAAATAGGTATTAATAATTTAAAATGTTGGGGGTGGAATAAAAAAAATTCAGAAGTTTTTTGTATTAATGGGTTTAAAAAAATTTTCTAAATAGAAGATAGTTTGCATGTATCATCATGTTTGTTGATGCAATATGGCCTCTTAGGGATTTCAATCACTTCTTTTATTTTACATTAGTGGAGAGTGACACATCTGGATAGAATCTTGGTGTTAGTGAAAATACTATTATGACCCATATCCATAGCAATGTAAGATCAGAGAAGCCATTGAAATTTCATAAGAGGCCAGATTGTAGCAACCAATATGATGATACATGTAAAATCCCTTCTATTAGGAATAATTTTTTAAAAACTCATTGATGTGAATAACTACTATTTTTTTTTATTTGTCTCCACCTTTTGCATTTTCAAAACATTTTCTGTATCTGTTTTCGATTAATGGAACTTTCAGTCCTATTATACATCAAAATTTCGTATGCAAAACAATTTATCACAGATATGACCCAGTCAAAATGTGATGATACATTAGTACTATAAATCATATATGGTTGAAAATGGATTGTATGTCATTCATATATGTAGCCTATAATGAATAATTTACTTTGCCAATTGATAATAATACTTATAATATGCTTTAAATGTATATATGTGAAGTATGTGTAGCCTATGAAATATCTTCATTTTTACATAAATATCAATACTTATATATAAAGTTCATAAACAATTATTAATATAGAAATTAATTCAAAAACTTATACAAAATAAATATAAAGGTCTGTATACCCTGTAAATTGTTTACCTACATTTATTTGAAGACCTGTAAATGAATATTTACTTGGGATGTGAGCTGCTTTGATAAGTGTTTTAGCTTTCTAATACTAATTAGGGATTTTTTTATAACCTTTTAAGTACCTGGGTTAAATAATTAAGCTAATGGGTTTTTTTAGCGATAGTAATTAATGTAGGTTGTTTTTTAAAAATAACCCTCACCTAATCATTTAATTTTTAACATCTTTGGACTGAGATTATCATGATATTGTAAATTACTTTAATTGTGATGTATATTTTGAGAATTAAAATATATGCACTCTAAAGTGCTTCAAAATAATAAAATTTTTAATACTCAGTCAGCAATTAAAATACTAACCCAACCTGACTGCATATTTTGCCTTCATTAATTTGGTATCCTTGTCAGCTTATTCTCACTTTTCACTTAGTCATAGTAGCAGCTTTTCACTTCTTTCTTTTTCTTATTTTTTATTTTCAACTGTGTAGATATTTTATAGCATATATAGGATTGTTGATGTTTCTTTCATCAATGATCCATACTTATTATCATGTATAGGTTTTTTTATTACAATAAGATTTCCAAATTGTATAGGCAGTTCAGTGTAAAAATGAAAGTTGTCTATTCAATCATAGCTTTTTCTTTAGTTTTACAAATATTATAAAATTCTCCATTTTTCTATGATCATTCTACTATTTAGCATATTTAAGTGAATCAAACACTATAATGTTATCTATAAAATATACCTAGATTTTTTTTACAATATTACCAAGTTTTCTGAATTATTCCATATACTTCAGCGATGATGTTTTTTGTTCCTCTAACTTTTTTGAAATCAGTGTATACTTTTACTATTCCTCTTTTATTATAAAGTAGTATTTTCTAATGAATGATTTTTTGCTTAACCTGATTTGAATGTGATATAAAAGACATTGTAGAATATTGCCAACATAGCTAAGACTGTCTATTCTGCAGGCTTGTTGTTTTTAAAATTTTTCTTACTTTATGAATCTTTAATGCTCTATGACATCTTTTGACACCAAATCACCATGTTTCTCTATCAGGTCATAAATATTTCTATAATTCATTTTTCCCTACCTTTTCTATCTATTACCTCTTGCCACTTTTTTGTATGTCTTCTTTTTTACTTTATTGTTATCTGGTTTAATATTTGTTTAGGTATTTTTTCTAAATATGTTCTGTATATGTATATTTTAATCCCATTGTTTGTTCTTATTTCACGTATTATAATGTGTTCAATATTCATTATTTATCAAATTGTTATGAATTGGTCAGCACTTGTTGATTTGTTTCCAGTTTTATGCAAAATATCTGATGCAGTGGAGGGTTTTTCTTGATACTGATTTCAGAACTAATTTGATTTTGTTTTCTACCATTAAGGGTTCTTCTATGTAGGACTCTTTACTAAAAATGTTCTTCACTGATGTCTTTATAATATAACTTCTACATATTTCTTCCAACTACTCATTGTCATTTTTCTATCAAATATTTTTATGGTGGACATTTTCTTTTAATATGACTAAGGTCTTTAATGAGAGTTCTTATTTTTACAAGCTTATTTTTATTTTTTATTTCTTTGCAGATATTGTTATAATATACTTTATTTTTATAGATGCAATTTGAAATATTCTATCATTATTTTAACTCACCTTTTTTTGTAATTACTGTACTTATATTTATTTAATTCAATTCCACTCACAGTTCATATGGTTCACTATCAATTTCATTCAGAAATCTCAAACTCATTGTGACATTATTTCTGATGGCAATAACTATATTCTGTAGTTTATGGGTCTATTTCGGTTTCTTTGAAATTTCTATATGAATAATTTGTGGTCATGTTTTTTATCACTTAATGTACTCCATTTTTTTGAACTTCACTCATCTAGTGGTATCCATACCTTAAAACTTTGGTATTGATTATTAGTCATTTTCCAACTACATCACTCTGCATTGCCTATGGTACTTCAATTTCAGTTTTGGTATTACAGTTATTGTTCACTAAAAACATGTATTTTTAGAAAATCTTCTCAATTTCTGTTGTTACTTTCTTGTATTTTCAAGGTATGATACATATTGAAGTATTTTTAAATAGAAGCTCATAAAATGTAATTTATATCAATTGTTCATTCACAGGGTTTGCAATATTATTTGTTTTTAGTGGAGGCACATCATGGTTTTTATATGGTCATAGTCTTAATAATAAATTACTAAGATATCTTGATGTAACATTTCTCAGTATGACTTACTACCTTCTAAATGACCCATTTTCATCATTATCAAGTCTTTCTTTCTAGTATGTTCCACATGTTCTAGTTTTATTGATGGTCATCTTAAAGCACCAAGTTTTCTTTCTTGCTTGCTGAAATAATCATTAAGATATGCTGCATCTTAAAAATCAAAAATTGAAGTTAATAATCTTGGCTCTTGCTCAGTAGTATTTTGATTACCTTTAGACCACTTTTTTAACACTTCATTATTCTTCATCTTACGATTTATCATTTTCAACATAATATAAAGAGTTAATTTATGATAACATTCTTCTATACAATTTGAAATAATATTCTTCCAAATGCATGACTGCATTCATCTGTTGCTAATAACATCCTCACTTGCTTCATTCCATTATAAATAATTGATGCATTAACAAATATGAAACAATATAATATAGTAAGGAAAAATAGAAACTAATAAAGATTAAAAAATGCAAATTCTTTGGAAGATTGCTTGAGAAGATGAAACTTAGTATAAACAGATTTATTATAAACTCATTATAATGGAGTTTTAAGAAAAGGTAATAGTTAATATTCAAAACTTTTACATTGCACTAAACATGCTGAACTATTAACTTCTTTTATATCCAGTAATGCTAAAATAGGGTTTTTGTTAATTTTAATTATCATACATTCAAAGGAAGATTTTATTGCATAATTATCAAAACCACTGCCTGAATTAACCAAATTGTTATTTTCTTAGCAGCCTTATAGTAGTGTGTATAATTAAAATCTATACTTGATTATAACAAGTTTATAATAATTACTATAATGAAAAAAAGAAGGAATTAAATATCATTTAAAACTATAAATATTGATAGATATAATCAGTTGATCAAGAATATTTACTGTAGTTTTGGCATGTCATGCTACAAAAACACTCGTTTTAGTTTCCACAAAGAAATGAAATGTACAAAGGGTGATTATTTTAATAATAATAAATAAGTTTTGAGAAAAATAATTAAAATTTACTCATATTAAAGAGTTTTAATAAATTTGAATATCAATTGTGTTTTCCAATATTTTAAAAATATTTGTTGATAGCAGTTAATACCTTATTTAGTTATACCAAATTATATATCAGTTATTGGATAATAAAAATAATCATTATATAATCTAGGTATTTCAGTAGAAAGTAATGCTATTATTTCTACTGGAGATATTGATTTTTTTAGTCTTTTACTGAATTGAACAATGTATTATTATACTCATTTCAGTGTCAGCCATGTGGTTTACCACATGGGTGAGAGATTTTTAAAAAAATTTAAACATTTTAAAAAATATATTCAAATTTAGGCAATTCAAGTGTTATGCAAATTAATCGATCAAAAGAAAACCCTGGCCATTAAAAACAGAAAGAAATATAATTATAAAAAAAATCAATTTTAAATTATATTCTGTGTGGATTCTCATTTTATTAGTATGGTATTGGACTTCTATTATGTTTAGTGAATAAAAAGAGAAAAACTACTATCTGCTAATCTAATCTAGACACATGAAAAACTTGACACACTACTTCTAATAAATCTGATTAAAAATGAAGAAACAATTTTTATTTTAGATTGCAGATCTGGGGATTTCTAAAGCATATTATGAGGCCACTTAGGAACTGATTAATATTTGCCATAAGGAAGAAATAAACTATATTTATATCACTTTGTGAGTCTTACATTTTTAAAGGTCTATTTATTCTTTACCATAACTTTTAAATTGTATTTAATACTGATAAGCTATATCCTATTTTATGAATTGTTTAAAGTAGGAAGCAAAAAGAGAAAGAAAAAAAGTTTAATTAAAGTTAGTTGCATTTTAATGCATCTGAAATATATAAAAAAAATTAAAGGTTCACTCTTTATTATATATGTATGTTACATCAACTTTTTAAAGAACTTTTCTTTTAATTCATATTAACTAAATGTTATTTTGTAGAAATTGTTAAGTTTAAAATAAATAAATAAATAATGATAATAATGGAAGATATAATATTCATTTTAAATTGAATATATTTACTTATATTTTATTCAAGTGTCAAACAATTAGAGTAAATAATTATTAATAGCTTAAGTTAATGATTTAATTGTATCCATCAGATTTATTTGTATGTAGCCAAACCTGCATTTGATTGCTGAGAATTAAATTTTGGGACAGTGAATTTATAGTATATATATTCAAATGTTTATTCACTGTTGAAAAGTTTAAATATATCCATATCCATATGGGAGGATTCGTTCTTATGTTGTTTTAATAAATTTAAAGATTGGACTCGAAATGAGCCATCCCTGTTGAAGTTGTAGTTTTATTAAATTGGAATTAGGACTAAAAATGGCAATTCCTTGTACTTAGTGATGTAAAAAGGAATGCATGTACATATCTCATATTCACATGCATATGTTTATACTAGGAAACTTATGAATCAATAACAGTCTTATATTTATAGCTTTATCTGTATATATAATTCTGATTTAAGTTTATTGGAGTCTGGACTTGCTTTATTACAAATTTAATTGTAATTGAAGATTAAGTTAAAACTTAGCAAAGAAATCGTGAACATTTTATATGTAATTTTTGTTTTCCTGCATGTACATTAAATAAGACAACAATATGTCTGAGATTGGAGAAAAGGCTTTGTTAAAAGAATAGTAACTTATATGTCAACTGATAATTATGTTTTGTATTTAAATTATTGTTATAGGATGTGTTAGCCTTTTTAAATGTAATATTTTGCAATGACTATTCATTTTTTGTGAATCTATTTGTAATCTTTGCTCACCCAGTGTGACGGCTTTGTTTGTCAGTTGTTGTAATATTCCATTTGTCTGAGTTGAATGAATAGCAAGGTTGACCAGACAATACATTTTTTTTGCTTTGTAAGTTGTAATTGCATTATAAAAACAATGAAAAAACTAAACAAGTACAAATACGTATTTATTTTTAGATTCTTATAATATTATAAATTAAGAATACAAAGTTTATTTTTAGATTAAAAATAAAGAACATTTAATGTAATGCAGAGTAATATGTCATATTTACTTTTTTTTTTACAAATTTATTTTCTGTTCATATTTTTAGATTTTTTTTTTTTTTACACTTATATGTATGTATGTAAAACGAGCTGTACCTGAAATTGAACAATTATTTATCCCTATATTTTCAGTGGCTCCATGCAGTGGATAAAAGCAAAAACTGAAATGTGGTACATTGTTAATAATGATACTGCTTGAATTGCTAGCTTATCTGTTGATTACAGGTTTATATATAAAGATCAATCTGTCATCTTTTTTACTAAGTCAGTAGTTTATGCACAATTAAGGACATGTTACTTAGAACTATCATTTTTCCTTTTCACAAATATGGTGCCAGACAGTAAAATAAAAAATATATGCTGATAGTTTTTAAAATGCATTTTGATTGGCCAGGTTTTGTTTTTATTGTGTCATAATCGGCTTCTAAAAGCAATGCCTTATCATTGCAGTATCATTCTATCTTCAGCTATTCATTTTATATCTGCTTATGAAAATTCAATTTCATTGATCATGTTTTTAATATATATGTTATTTTGGCTTGCCTCTTAATCTTTTTCCTAACATTTTGCCTTTCAAAGTATTTTGTATAAATCTCTCACGTCTTAAAATATTACCCAAAAACTTAATCTTCTTACTTTTATCACATCAAGTAGGTCTATTTTTATTCCAAATTCTTTTATTAATATACATTATATATTCTTTATTCACCAAACAATGACTTTTAAATAAATATGTATATGATTATTATATAATATTTAATTGACCAAACACTTTACTACTTTTACAATGCTTTATTATCCACCCTTTCCTACAGTTTACAGTTTCGATTGCCCCAGCAATCTTCTTCAGAACGCTTGATCTCCTAATCTCAACTGTTACAATTTTTACATGATTATTAATCATTCTCTTCTAAGTTGGAAGTTATTCCATTTTATTCAAATTTGTTGAATTTTTTATGGCTGATTAAAGTGGTGAGTGACTAAATAAAAATTTATTCTTTATAAAATTCAAAAATATTTCAAATAAAATTTAGGTAAATAAATATTATTGAAGTTTAATATTTGAATTGAAAATTGATACTAGGAAATGAATCTTGTTTGTAAGTACAGTATATAATTTGTTTTTCGTTAATTAATTTTTGTACAGGTATTTTGAAATTTAAGTGTTGGTTTTATAACATTCAGTTTTTATAAACTTTCAAGCAAAAATGTTATTTTATTTAAGTTATTTTTTTTGGATGATATTCAATTTATTAATTAAGTGAATCATTAACAAAACGGCTGATCAAAAAGCAAACTATTGATAAATGATTCTACCTATTTTTCAAACAAAAAGTAGCATTGTTTTTCATTCCAGCCAATCTTATCCTTTCTGGAAATGTAATCATTAGAAAGTAATGGATAAAGAACCTAAAAATGTCTTATAATTTGCTTACTACATTGTCCAACAAGATAAAATTTATCTCTGAGTCAATAACCTGTCTATTGATGTAAAGAACCTTAAAATGTCTTATAATTTGCTTATTACATTGTCCAACAAGATAAAATTTATCTCTGAGTCAATAACCTGTCTATTGACGTAAAGAACCTAAAAATGTCTTATAATTTTTTTATTACATTGTCCAACAAGATAAAATGTATCCCTGAGTCAATAACCCGTCTATTGACATAAAGAACCTAAAAATGTCTTATAATTTGCTTATTACATTGTCCAACAAGATAAAATGTACCCCTGAGTCACTAACCTGTCTATTGACAAACAAGCTGTGTAAAATTGAAACTCAACAAATGTATTAATATAAATTAATGTATCTATAAGGAATGGAATTTAGCAAAGCTACAAATATGGACGCAAATTGTAGACAAGATCAACTTTTTTGGAAAAATACTTTTAAACTAGAAAGATTGGCATGCAGAGAAGTAGGCTATGTTGAATATCATCAAATGTTGGTTAATTTAAATTAGATCATACACAGTAAAAGAAAGAAAAGATGATTTTTGAAAGATAGTATGAAAGGAATAATAAATAGTAAAAATTATTAATGTCTTAATTTAAAATATAATTCACTAAAATATTTCAGTATTCAAAATATTTCAGCAGTTAAATAATAGTAGATAAATTAGTTTATAAACTTTTTCATCATTTTTTTTTCTTTTTAATTTTATATTTTATTTTCCTATTTACATAATATATTTTTATGAGGCACTTAGTTGAATATTTTTTTCTTTAAGAAAATACCTGTATATATAATTAATAAGTGATTTCTTGAAGTATGTGCATATATCTTAAAATGGGGAGGGGGGTATATTAAGCTATTAAAACCTGTAAGAGTTATCTGCAAATAGGCACAGTATAAGAGGGATTTATATATTTGTAGATATACCCATTATATATGGTTGGTTCAATGTATTTGTGTGGGAAAAGAATGTGATTTTGTATGTACTTCACATTTGTTTATCATTCATTAGTCCATTAAATTCTTAATTTAAAAATTAGAAACTAATAGTTGCTTCCATTCTTTATTTAATTCTCAACCTGATTGCTTAGCATTCAATTTATTTATACATGTGATTCTGAATCATCTAATATTAACAAAGGAATTCAAAATGCTTCTAAATTGGTTAGATGATGGGTTATTTATTAGAAAAGAACAATATGAGTAATAGGGATAGTCAAATCAATCCTTGAAATCTAGAAGATGTTGATACCAGAAGATATAGAAGCATTCTTACATCAAAACAAGCTGATTTGTGCTACTCAATATTATTTTTATCATCATTTCAGATGAATGAATGAGAAATATATACTCTTATTCTTCTCCTTTACTTTCTTTACATTTCTTCATATATTCATATATATATATATATTGTTTATAATAACTCTTTTTATATACACTCTAATGCAAAAAAAAATTTTTTTTATTTTCTTTTTTTATTTATATTATTCAAATATTCTAGCTTTGATGAAGACTGCTGGACAGTCGAAACTGTCATGAAAATAAAGAATTATTTATTGCATTAAAGTATATATGAGAAGAGTTATTATAAGCAATATATATGAATGAATGAGGATGATTAATATTATGGAAATATGCACTGTTTGCCATTATTATTTTATTGAGAACATACTTTGAGTAATCTAATGATGTAAATCAGCAATTATGACCTGGTTCTCTCAATAAGATACTTATTGATCAATATTGTGCTGATTGAATATTCTAATTACACTTAAACAATAAAATGTCACCTAAACTTTATTGACTTTCTCTCTGATTGATAGTGATACTTTGTTTGGGTGTAATAAGTACTATTATTTGCATCTGCTGATTATTATCATTGATATTTATGATTATTTAGCATTGTGTTTTCAAACTAAGTTCAGGATCCATATGATACAGTATATATAGATAGAGAGAGATAAAGAGGAGATGGGCAAAAGAATTTGACACTAAGCTCACTTATTGCTGAGGGATGAGAATTTGAGAAATTTCCCACTTTACTTTATGCTCTTGCTAAGACTAATAGATAAATATCATTTACCAATTAATATTGTATGAATCATTGAATGAACTGGCTATTTGAAACAAAAAAATTCAAGTTGATGAATAAATTTTCGAGTTAATTCAATACAGATTCAAACTCAGGTTTTAAGTATATCAGGTGAACTTGCCACTATTACTTTATGATGCCCTTTATATACATGTTTATATTAAATGAATCCACAAATAAATGATGACTATCAATTAATAACTAACATAAAGATACAATAATTATAATTACTATCCATTAATCAGTAGGATAAATTCCATTTTTTTATATTTCCCCAAGTAAATATGAAAATGGTACAAATATGGATTAGCAAATGGGAATAGAATCTTATAGATTGAAATTTGAAATTTTCATCTTTGTTTTACATCTCACATTTCAATAAGCATTGAATTATGACTAATTACTCTTAGAATCAATAAATTTAATTTATATATTTATGTTATTTCACAATTTATCACATTACATATGTAATTACTCAACTGTTATGAAATAAATAAATAATAATAATAATTAGATATTTGTAGATGTGTCATATTTTTTTCATTAAGGTTAGTTCACTTTATGTTTTGTATTAACTTATATCAGTTGCAGGTTTAGTAGACTCTTTGAGATATAAGTATATATATTTTTCATTATATAATCAATCAACTCAACCCACAATATTTCTAAACTGTATTCCATAATCTCATAAGTAAAATATAGCAGATTAACTATTCTCAGTATATTTATGTAATTAATGAAATAATACTCTGTTGACAATGTAGTGTTAATAGGGTTATTTATTCATAATGTGAGGAAAGAAAAGTGGTTTACTCTTTTAATTATGTCTATAACTGTTAGGGTTTAAATAACTGAAATTTCTCACCAGATATAATAGTCTGACTTTCAAAAAATACATTATCTACTGTATCAAATCTTTTCATATAAATCACAAATATTTTACAATGTTTGAAAAATAATTTCTAGTCATATTAAAACAATCAATGGAATATTTTTTTGCATACTTAAGGAATATATTTGTAAAGATTAAGCACTATACTAGCAGCTAATATGTAATAAGTCATTCAATATCTAGCACTTCTAAAGTGCTTTCCATAATCTCATAAGCTAACAAACTCAGTGACCAAAATATCAAACTGGCTCTTTTTAATATATATAAACAATGCTTAGAAAATGTATCATTTTCAATGTTTTCATATATATATATATATATTTCATGAACAACAGTCTTCCAATTTTTTCCTTATACGGGAACTCTTAATGTAGTGATTATGATATCTCTCTGCTATGTCAACAATCTATGGTTTAACTCTGAATTAGAAGAGGCACTTATGATGTTTCCTGTAAACCAATATGGCTGCCTGTATTTTTGATAAATATTCAGTTTCAAGGGCCTACAATCTACTGAAAACGTGTTAGTTGTTAAATTAAAACAAAATTAATAAATAAATTGTTAAATTTTTTTAAAAAAAAGAATAAAATTACAATAAATTTCATTAAGAAGCTTTATTTCATTTTTTTTTTTTTTACATCTAATGTTGGAAGTGATGAGACACTCTTAATTATCATCCTTTAGTTCAATTCAGTGTGTTTCTGTTTATCAGCAGTGTTTTTAGTAAATTGTAAATGTTAAAATTTTGGGACCTTCCTGTTACAGAATGTGATACAGTGGATTATTTGCAAAGATGTTGGGTTCTGCCTTCCCAAAAAGTGTGCATTAATAATCACAATATGATAGCATGCCAACAACATGAATATAGTGTAAATATTGTGTTTGTATTTTTTTTTTCCATTTTTCTGTTAATAAGTTAATTTTAAAAAAAAGTAAATAAACTGTAAATATTCTAATTAATTTTTTCAAATTGACTTTTTTCTAAAAAAAAAAACAGTAATAAAAAATAAAATGTAAATATTAAATATGTTTCCCAGCAGGCATTTTTGTATACAATTTTGGGGGCTCCTGAAACTGTAGATTTATCAAAAATATGGGTGCCATCTTGGTTTACCAGAAATCTCAGAAGTACTGGAAAAGTTTTAAATATTTTTTATGGCCACAAGCAGATTTAGAATATGTTTTCATGTGTGCTGCTCGTAGCCAATCTAGCTAGATGTGATCAGTAAATGAATGTAATCTGGGTTCTGATGAACTTATTTTAAGACAAAATATCCATCTTTTTATGGTAATGTTAGAGATGTAAATGTTGATCCAATTAAATGCATTGATGTGTTATATTTATTCACAACAATTTTACATATGTATTTATAATATACATAATTTATTCAGTATGCAGCTTCATTGTTAAATAATTTTCATATTCACCTATTATATTCATAATACAGGGTTAGGTCTGGTCCAAGAGAAATTTGAATTGTTTTCTCAGACCATAAGCATTTATTTGACTCATAGCCAATGTAACTAAATTTCTAGAATGTCACCTCAGATTAATTTGTGTTAGTTGTACGAGTGCCAATATACCAGCTATAAAACAAAATATGATGGGAATATGGTAACTTTTTACTATATGGGGGGGGGTGAGTTTATATATTCTTTAGGTTAATTATTGATTTATAAATATTACGTTATTCTTTGGAGTAAATTATTATTAATTCTTAGAAATATCCAGAAATATATACCGTTTAAATGAAAGAATAAAATAATTTTATTCTATTTATAAGAATGGATGCATTAAAGCAATCGTAAATAATTTATTGCATTTTAAACTAAAATAGAACTTTAAAATGTGTTTAATTTATGAAAATGTGTTTAATTTATGATGTCAGTATATTCCATTAAGTACCTCTTAAATGCTGTAATTTTACTTTTGATACTCCGCAAAAAAGTGCTGTTATTTTAGTTCTTTACAAATACATTTGTAAAAATAAATTTCCAATAAATTTCTCAGTAGCAATTATTTTTTTTTTTTTTGAAATGCAATTATATAGAAAAGTGAATTTGTTACAAAAATGTTTGTTTTGCATGGAAATAAAATAAAAAATAGACGACCTTATATATTATCAGCTTTAAAATTTCACTTAATTTCTAACCATATTAAAATAAATGATAAACGAAAAGAAAATAGAAAATTATTTAAAAATAATAACGTACCATCTTAATGATGTAAGGCATTTAATAAAGTTTACGATGCTCTAAATACTGAGTGCACTGTAAATTTTGTTAAAGGAGTAGTAAGAAGCTCCGAATTCTTTCTGATAATGATGTTGATGTTGTGATAATCATAAAAAGTGTTTAAATACAAAAATAATATATTAATATCCAAAGTAAATACAAAACAAGAATAATTATATTGAATTTTCAGAAATTAATTAAGAGGCAATTATTTTAAATTATGAGGAAGATAAAAATTATAATTGGTCTTAGACTAAATGAATTTATTAATTTAAAAAAGAAAAAAAAAACTAATATATTCAAAATGAATAATATTAAAATTCTTCCATATTAGCATTCTCCATATTTTAGGTATTGGCAATTTTAAAAAAAAATTAAATAATTAGAAATTAGTAAAAAATATATATTTTTTTTTTCTTACAGTGCATATACAAGATATAGATATACATATTTCTGTGTTATACACATTTTTAACATATATATATATACATGTGCGTGTACTAACATGCATACACATTAATATATCACATGTATATATATTTGAACTATACATACATCTATATGTACACAAGCATTAATATTAATATTGTTATATATAATTGAAAGATTGGAAGACCTGGTTATCGTTTAACGTATTTATGGAGAAAGACAAAATGAATTTGAATACAAGAACTACATGCATTAATAAAATCATTCAAAAACTAACTCTTATTGCATTTCAGTTTTTTTTTAAGTTATGGAAGAGATTTAGACATTGAATCTAGTTTTAGTAATGGGAATTTGATGAATGAAAAAGAATGCATCAGAAATAGTAATAAATGAAGTATGGTTTCTTTCTAATTAAAGTCATGCCCTGAATTAATATTCCAAAAGTATTTAGTGTAGTAAAAGTTGAAATTTTAATTAATAATGCAATCTCTTTTATTTAATATCATTTCAATGCTAGTCGTGAGTATGATTGGAAATTGCTGAAATCCCACTTGGCAGTTTCTGAAAATTTGTAAATATAATTTATTTTGTTTGCTTCAAATGTTATTATTGAGAATATAAATGTAATAATTGAAATGGTAAAATAGTAAATAAATATATCAGAAAAGCACATCTTTTATTATTATTAATTGAAAAGTTTATATCTTAAATTTAAAAATATATATTGAAATGAACAATCCATTACTCATTTCAATAAAAAAATATTATAATAAAAAATAATATTTTTTTTTTATTCTAAGCAAAACAAATCCCTGTAGTCTTATGAATGACTAATAAAAATTATTAATATGCAAATTTGGTTTTTAAAAAAAGAACTGAAACATGGTTCAAGATAAAACTAAGTTTCAATATAAAAATTAGTAACAGAAGATTACTTCATTTAAATCCCAAAAATTTTCACTATGCCTTGTGAATAAACAGAGGGACACTACTAACAGTTAGCTAGATCTGGTCTGGAACACTTTTGAGTGATATTTTGAATAACTGGCTGAAATGAAGAATTAATGCTTATTTAAATAGCTACTAGAATATACAAGACTATATTATCACAATAAATTAATTTTTAATATTTGTCAGAAAGAAGTAAATGACAATTATTTTGTTTTGGCAACTCTTTTACTTAATGTCTGATTTGTACTTTATTTTGTAAATAATGTTTGTTATCTAGATATTATTTTTAAAGAAACTATCATTTAAAAGAAAAAATAAATGAATTTATAATAACTTCTCTTTACTTGTAAAAAAAAAAAAATTTTTAAATAAAAAAAATAATTATTATATATTCCATATGTATGCTAAGCTTATGAATTTTATATAAGTTATTAATAAAAGGAAAGGGTAAAGAAGAATCATATAAATCATCTAAGTCACAAATAACTGTAGTTAATGATGTAATCATTTACCTTAGTCTCATTCATAGTTAAACTTACATTTGATTACTGAAAATTGGATTTTATGTAGATGGATTTATATATGCCCCATTGTTTGTTCAATGTTTAATAGTTTACATATGTTCACATTCATATGGGAGAATACATTTCTATCAGTTTAATGAGTTAGGGATAGATCTCAGAAAGAGTTAATTGTATAAATTAGATAGTTGTATTAAATTCGGTTTAGGATCAAAAGGCTACTTATAATTATTGTAAAGGAAGGTTTATTCAGTTATTAGGACTAAAAGGCCATCACTTTATAGTTATTATCATATAAGCAGTTATGTTAAGGATTAGGATCTAAAAAAACCATTTCTTATTATTATTGTGATAAAAAGAATGTTGATGTCTATCCCATATAAAGCATATGTATGTGTAAGTACTAGCAAACATGCCCGTCAAAGAAATGTTATATTTATGACTTCATATATGATATAATTATATTTAAGTTTATTGCAGACAGGGTTAAAGATATGGTAAATGTATTATATTATCTATGAATATATTGATACCATGATGTATACAAATTAAAGGACTTTGTTAAAGAAATAAATTGAATTTCAATTAATGATTATACTTTGTAAATAAATTATTATTACATGATTTGTTATTTTGTTTATGTCAGATTGTGTGGACTACCATCATTCATCAGGAATAATTTAGGTCCTCCATGATTTATTTAGTCTGGCATTAGGATATGGGGCTGTGTAATTGTTACATTATTATTATTGAATAAAATATTGTTTTCAATATACATATGTTAATTTATTTTCTGATGCTTAAAGCCAGGTGGCACACATGTAATTTACGTAAATAAATAAATAGAGAAAATCTAAATAAATGAACTATGCTAAATCTGACCATCACAATAGTGAAAAGGATACTAATGAATGTGTGATCATGTGATATGCTTTGATTTCTGTTGTATCAACTTTGTTATAGTGAGTTTAAACCCAAAATAATTAACAAATATATAAATAGATAATATTCTTTATAATAAGTATTTGGATGATATAATTATAGAAAACAAATGGAAAATTAATATTATTTTTGAAGAATTAAATAATCAATTCAAAATTAAATTTTCTATAGACAAATTTCAAATTTTATAAATTTTATTGATATTAATAAATATCTAAAAAATAAAATATGTTGCATCAACTGATATTAATTTCAAAAATTTACAGAAAATAAGTAAATAGGCATATAGAAATCATAGTTGGATGAACACACAAATACCCAGATATGTGGTGAAAGAGCAAATGTATGGATTAAATTATTTAACTTTTAAACAGTTTTGACGTATTTTAAACCATAAAGGTAAATAGAGATGTATAGTTCAATTTAATCCAACAAAATCATTAATTCAGAAAAGCCTTGGGAATGAGGGATGCTATATTAACTAACTGTAATATAAAATGGAGTTTATGGTTATTAGAATATATATTTATAACAATATGTAAATAAGATATTTATTTTATATAGCGCTATATTGAATAAACACTAATAATAATTAGCCATCAAGCTAATGTACTTGCGTTTTGTGGATTTTAACTATAAATGAATACTCTCACTTTCCAAAGATAGATGGATTCATTCTATCTTTTCACAAAAACTTTATCTTGTGTTTGGAAAGTGAGAGTATTCATTTATAGTTAAAATCCACAAAGCGCATGTGCATTAGCTTAATGACTAATTATTAATATTACAATTTATAACAATACTAGATTTGTAAAATTACTTTTATCATGAGTAGAATATTACTAAAGTAATGAGAAACATTCAGGATAAATGTAATTTGTTCTTTCAAAAACAAATTAATATACATTTTAAAGGACATAAGAAATACTGGAAATGGCAGGTAATACTATATGTGATTTAGAATACAAATGAAATTCTTAAAAAGCTTTTAGTAATATATGATATATTTTTGATATAATTAATTATTGCACAGTTGACAATCTAATTTACTAGTACATTTACATAGACATCATCAAATGCATTTTTGAGTCAATTTATACTATGATGCCCATCTTTTTAAAAAATATTCATCACTCTTGAAATATAATAGGCTGCAATCAACATTCAAGAAGAGCAAAGTGAAATTATCAAAAATTTGGAAATAATAATTTATTTATCAGAATTCATGCAAACATTATTGTGGGAATGTCATCATTCATATTATGCATGTGGTTTGATTGAACTTTCCTAATGTGGGCATAATCAACTTATTTATTTGAGGAATATTGATATAGTTTTTTTTTTAACTTGAAGTTATATATTGACTTCTACCAACTAATTGAGATTGTTAAATGTTTTTTTTTTAAAAAAAAATTGAACTTTATACTTTTTAAAATATATTCAGTCGTTTGTCATAACATATAGATTAAAATAGAATCTAATATTTCAAGTGATATTACTCTCTCTTCTTCAGTTGTTGTTGGCCTTGTTCATGTCTTCTCGCATGGGAATTGAGCTGGTGACTTTTAGATTCATGAATACTGAATTTAAAATAATGTTCAAACCAATGAGGTTTCTCTGTTGAATACACTAGGAGAAATTTTATATTCTTATCTGCTGTGGGCTTTGTGTGATTTCTCCATTTTTATTTTTTAAAATATAAGGTTTATCAGTGGTTTTTAATCATTGTGGATAATTACATTAGGGTGATTTATGAGGTTATTTGCCATTAACATGTGAACAGCTCCTTTATATCTTTTTTACATATTTCTGTTTTTCTAATAAAACATACATGCATTGGTTCATGTATACTCTACTATTTTACTTATATGTGACTTTCCTCTCTAACCTTTAGGCAAGCATCATTTTTTAGATTCTTTTACAGTTTTATTAAAAATGTTATCACACTTGTTTGAGTGTTAAGTATATAGTAGTGGATATTTTAATGTTCTAATTCATATATTAACACATTTTAAAAAAAAGTTGTTATTTTTTTTTAATTTTTGGCTAAACTATAGCAGACTGAATGTTTTATTACATGTCAGCTATCTAAAAGAATAAGAAACTAATGAATTTATTTTATCTTTTAATATATGAACTATTTCTACAGTACAGGCTTTTTTCCCATACCTTCACTCTATTATATAATATATAGGGAGTTTGAATTCAGACTTTCATATGACCCTCAACTATCCATGCTATCTCATACTGCTGATACACTAGATCACACACATGTCAAAAAGATGAATAATCACCAATATACATATTTCATGCAAAACCAGCAATCATCAGTTGGTCCAGATTATCATCTCTACACATATATATCTTTTAGTGTTATGTCCTTTTTGTCTGTTATTGTATTGTTTATTTATTTGTTTAATGTCATAAAATAAAAATGTTGCATTTTGATATGTAGTAATTTTAAAGCTTTTATTTGAATTTTTGCTAAGTTTTTTTTTTTTTGTAATGAATTAATATGATTTTTGTTTATATTTGTTTATTTAAGTTGGAAAGCTATTTAAAATCCCCCCCCACACACACACAACCTTTTTTTTTTTTTTTAGATATATGATGTTTACAGCATGTGCATACATATGTAAAATTACATGCAAAATATACCCTTGAGGAAGACCATATAAAGTGATTGAAATATTTGAAGTGAATTAAATTAATACAAATTTAAATAAACAATTGACTCAGAAAAATAAAATTTCAGAATTAAAAGTATTATATTAAAGTTATGATTATAATTAATTTATATTTATATGAGTAGTGTGCCATCTTAATAGTTTTTTTTTTTTTAACTAAAATTACAAATTATTCATTTTGTCTGAATCTAATGTATATAGTCTCATTGCAGCAATAAACTTTTCAAACATTTTGCAAATGTAAAATGAATCATTTATAGTTGCTTTTCTAGTTTTTATAAAGACAACTAATCTGATAAATGATGGCTAGCTTGGAAAGTTTATCAATTCCATAATTACATAGATGTTAGCAGTATATTAATTAATATTTATATACATTACTGGTATTAGATTTATTCAGTATATATATATTAAAATAATGATTATATTTTCTAAAAAGCAACATCATGGATGTGTTCAAATTAAAAGGCATGGAAGTTTTAATAGTTATCAGTCTGATGATTTGGAAAAGATCAGTTTTGTCAATTTGAATTTGAGTCTAAACTTTGCCCTGGAATTGTTGTCTAAAAGCTTCATATAGGAAACTTTCAGAATCCTGATGTGCAATCTCATTTGTTATTCAAGAATAGTTTCAAGTTAAAAGTCAACTTTTCAGATAATTGGATCAAATTTCATTTGCGGTTGCTTCCATCTAATTTAATATATTAGTAAGAAAAAAATAATTAACTATTTAAGTAACAAGGTAAAAATCTCTGCAAAAAATTTATCAAATTAAGAAAATTATGTAATTTTAAATCTAAATTTAAATGTTAACTAAAATTTGTAATTGTACATTATTAAAATAAAAGAAGTATAAAAAATTCAAGATGTGTGTGTATATGCTGTGTTAACGTTCATATGTTTTTTTTTTATGTGAGAACAAATTGGATGTCTAGGCAAGAGGGTATTATGATCGAACTATAATGTCCGTTCTCTGTTGGAGAAGTACAATATTGATTACCATTCCTTATATAATTTTTTTAGAATCCATTTTTTAATGTTTTATTATGAACTATTAAAAAAAAAACGATGCTTAAAACTTGATGTAAAATAGATTTATAAAAATAAGCAAGTGGATATTTTAGGTTAAGATAAATGAAATAGCCTTTAAATAGCCCATTACCAAGCAAAGACTTCTCCAACACTTCTCCAATGAGTAACTGTGTAAGAGAGAGCATTACTCACCAGGCTTCCCAATTCCTGGCAGATTAGGATTTGAGTATTTTTTCTGTTGTTTTACCCTTTAGATAAGATTTGAACACCTATTTATTGCTCACTATTGAATAAGTTGCTGGTTTGGCTATGAGGTGACTGTCTGAAAAAATAGTCTGATTGGAATCTTAAAAAAAAAGTTTACTTAATTACAATTTGAACCCAGGTCATGAACATGACAGGTAGGCATAATGAAAACAGGCAAAACTGTCCATACAGTAGTACCAATCAGTGCAAACCAGAGTAATCATTCGATGCCAGAAGGCTTGTGCATAATATTCCTATCTAGTGCCTATTCATCCAATATCCCCAGACTAGTTTCTAGCTTGTGGCTTTCATCAGTGAGGAGCCTTGGATCTGAGAGTACTGCACCTATATCCAAGGCTTCTCACTGACAAAAACCACAAGCTAGAAACTAGTCTGGGGATATTGGATGAGTAGGCACTAGATAGGGATTTTATGCACCAGTCTTCTGGTAAACATTGATTACTCTGGCTTGTACTGAGTAGCACTACTATATGGAGAATTTTGCCTGTTTTAATAACATATATGAGCAAGCATAAGAATTGGTGATCATGTGAGGTAGGCATAATGAATTGAATGTATTTGAAAGTATGTAATTTCTTTTTCTCATGAAATTAATAATTAACAGGTTCTTAGTACATGTATTAGAGTTTTTAAAAAATAAAATAATTAAGGGAGGGAAGTACATGAATTGTTTTATTTTTCATACTATATTTGAAGCTATAATAGAAGTTTAAATTCTATTTTTAAAATATATGAATTGGAATAGTAATTATACTACAGTAATTTTGTGCATTAATATAAATGCTTCTTGCATAAAGTGTAAATTTCAAAAATTCTTATTAATTACATTTTTAATTGCATTTTCCATCAGAACACTCTTTTTAAAAGATAAATGTTAGAATAACTATGTTACACTGTTAAATTTATAGCAAGAAATAATTTAAATTTACTTATACATGCTCCAAATCACATTCAATTTTTGCTTCACTATTGAGCCTTTACTATTAATAAACTATGTCTTTGTTATTTTTTATTACCCTGTTTGCTGCAAATTCTTTTTACACTCTTGGAATTGCAGTAAGTATTGTAGTATTCTTTTAAGCTCCATTATATAGATACACTTATGTTTTGTCTCATTAATATTAACCTTTGAATCTCTTTAGCAAAATATGATCATTTAATCTTGATTGGTAATAACAGCATTAATATATGAGGTATATAGATGATGTTTATTTATGCTACAAATATATGCTTTCTCTAGCTAAGCACTTATCACAAAGCTTGTTGAGGAATTAACAATCCTCATTGTTTATAACTTACAAGCTTAAGAGAATAGGGTCATGTGATCTATGACTTTTATTTTGACTATTTACAGTAATATAATGTATCAATCAAATAGAAATTTTCATTTAAGGTAATCAATAGAGTATGGAAAGCATAATTTCACTAAATATCTGGATTTATTAATTAGAAGTAATGGTTGTGCATTGAATTGTTCTATGAAAGTTTAATGTTGGAAGTTATATTAATCCCCAATTGTGTTTGTGTTCTGGTTCCATGTATACCGATTTAAACGGTTCTTATATTGTAATCAGAATTGAAGTAAATTTGAGACTGAAAAAAAAAGATAGATTGATAAATATATAACAGATCTAATAGAATATGGATGTAATAAATGTACTTTATTTAATTACATTAAAAGATTTAATAATGGGCAAAAATAATCTGGAAAAGAAAGTTTGGATGCCTCTTCCATATATAGTTTTGACAACAAAATGAAAAAAAGTGTGTAGAAAGGAATATAACATTAATTTTAACTCATTTATCGCTTTAAATCAATAAATAATAGTAAAGATATAATTAATATGAAGCAACACCCACAAATATTATCTATAACTAAAGGCCAAGATTAAGTCTATCCATATGTTTACTATAAAAAATCAAAGGTAAGTATTATACGAGAGTAAAACAACATATATATCTATAAAATAGAAGAAATAAAGACTCCATGATATCATCTATGTTTTTAGATAATGAAAAAATTTATGGACATATTTTTAACATAAATAATACAAGGAAGTTTACAGTAAATGTAATAATAGAACATTTTAAAACTGATACTTTTTTACTAGTGCCAAATGCATTGATAAATCAAAAATCCAATAGGATTTTACTGAGTGCAGTTTAAAACATGCACAAATAAATTTAAGCTATTTCCTGCGTTATGTTTAACAAGCTAAGCTCTTATTTTAACATTTGTTTTTTTAAGAGGATGTTCTTCCGAAAATGTACTTAGGGATTTAATTAATAAATATTTTAAAATGTTCATTCTATTGCAAGAAGTATTTTTATTAATATACACAATCATATAAATGTTTTACTGAGATAAATGGAGTCTATAAATAGTCAAAATAAGAGTCATGATCACATGACCATATCTCTTAAGCTTGTAAGTTATAAACAATGAGGATTGCCAATTCCTCTACAAGCTTTGTGATAAATGCTTAGCTAGAGCCAGCACTTAAAATATCCCTGTCAGGAACCTCTCCCCAAACCCCTGACCATGGCTTCATGCTTTGGCACTCCTCAGAGAGGTGTCAGGGTTGGTTCAGACACTAATGGAGTCTATATTTTGCAACATGTCGTGTGTTAATAAATAAAACAAATTTGAATTTGTGATGTGAATGAAATTTTATATGTAAATATTTTTATGGCCATTTATAGACATTACTGCAGAAATTATTAATTTAATTAGATAAATGCATTCTTTTGTTTGATTGAGTGATTTTTTAAAAATAATGAATTAAAGGCTAGGTATGAATGTTTGTCTATACAAATCATTAATGAATTTAAAATGAATTAAAGTAAGGATAGTTAAGAAATCTTAAATGTTCATAAAATTATAATATTGGGTCGACTCAGCATGATGATGAGTAAATATAAAAAATATTAAATGTTAGGATGTAATGAGAATAAATCTTTTTCTACTGTAATGTAAATCTAAATAATGATTTTAAAATAAGTTAGTTTGATACCAGAAAGTGAATTGATTAGATATTCCATTTTTTTAATCTAGACCAATTCATAATAGTTCCAATCAGATTGATATAATAACTACTCTTTCTTATTGCATTACCAAATGTATACTGTATAATACTAAATCATCCATGCACTTTACTCCTGTTACACAATGCTTTATTTATACGGTTTCAATTGATTGCCCAGCAGTCTTCTTCGAAACTTTTATATCTCCTAACTCTGAAGAAGATTGCTGGTGCAATCGAAACTGTATAAATGAAACATTGTGTAACAATAGTAAAGTGCATGGATGGTTTAGTATTATAAGATCAGATTGATATACATATTTTATATTAATTTTTTTTTTTCATGTGTCATAGCATCGGCTGGGAAGCACACCCGCTAACCCGGGACAACTACTTGTAAGGCAGCTGTGCTAACCTCTTGACCACCAATGCTTGACAGTTTTTATTTATAAATAGCACCAATTTGCTTATTTTTTATTGTAGCAATGATTTTTAGTTTTATGTTATTGAACTAATGATTCTGAAGTTTCAATATCATAAAGTTTTGAATATAACTGATTTTTAGTCAGAATTTACTTATTTAGTGACCTCACTTATGTGCTAACTGTAGGAAATTTTGATTCTGATAAATATATGTACTATATATGAAAATGTATCATTTTACTCTAAAGTCATGTATATAAACAGTGTAGTTAAGAGAAATCAATTGGTAGTGTAGAACAAATTCCAGACTAGTTTTTGTCTGTTGGTCTTCATCTACAGGATTTAAATTGCATTTCATATATCCATTTAGCATCTAACTATCTTTAATTTATTTGTGCTATGCAAGTTAATGCCTTGAAAGTTTGAGCAATTTAATATTTTGAACCCATGTTTACTTTTTTGTATAGCTATATAAATATAATTCCAAATCAGGAACTAAATACATTAATGTTTTTTTGTTATTAACTAAATCTGGAGGTAATTAAAACTTAGTTAAATAATTGATAATCTGAGAAACATGTTAAAGCTTACTACGCTCTGTGGTCATTATCAAGGGGGTTTTTTTTAAACCAAAGTATCTAAAATTAATATATGACTTTTTTATTTCATTAAAAAAATTGAACTTTCCTTAATGATATAACAAAATTTGATTCTCTTCTTAATCCAAAATTATCATAAAGCGTTGATTCTCTTCTTAACTTTTGTTATCCACATTGATTATCTACTAAACTAATAGGTTAATGTAAGGATTAGTCTAGAAACTTTTAACTTGTAAATATTCATCTATTGCTGCACAAAATGACACTGGACAATCAATCGTATGGTTATTTTCTCAAAAGGTCATGTGATGTTTCATTTAACTGCACAAACAGAGGTTTACTTTGCTCAACCTAATTAATCTGGCGATTGTTTTTATTAAATTCATACGCCGCATCTTTATATTTCACGCAAACATTTTTTTTTAAATAGAGACATTGTAAATATATATATTGTAATTATTGTTTTGCTTTTTAAAATATAAATCATTATTTAAAATTTGTTAAATATTTGTTGGTATAAATTAAAATAGAGAAGGAATTTTTAGAGTAAAACTAGATGTCACTAGCATTTAGGGCAGGTGATATAATTACGCTTTTTAGTTACAAGATAAGTACTGGTAATTTTAAAAAAAAATTATAATCAATAACTTTATATTTTGGTATTTTAAACGATTTTTTTTACCTGCACTTTTGATTATAAAATGTTGATTTTTTTTTTAATGCTAGACATTGGAATTGAGATTTAACTGTATGGTAATTTGTTTATACGTATAGTTTTTTTCCCCAATAAAGTTTTGTTGATTTTTCAGATCCAAAAATTTTACTTTATTGAATGACTCATACATATAATGGAAGATCAGGCTACCAATGGTTGTTAAAATTAAAACAAGTAGGATATAAATTAAAAAAAAAAAAACAACATTTATTTTTCAATATAATCTTCAAAGACATTGAGATCTTTGTGTTTACTCTTTACTGCGCTCCTGAACCAGTTAGATCTTTTATCTTAAGTTTTTGGCATTCCATTTTTTTTTTCATTCTCTTTATCATTATATCCAATTATAAATTATAGCCTGCTATATTTGTATAATTTTAATATAGTAGAAGAGTAATGGACTCTTTGAACCAAAGATTTTAGCACCATTTTTAGCTAAATAGCAGAAAAAATAATTCAGTTTAGTCAATTGTGTGGAATTGTTGAGCTCACTCTGCTAGATATCACAATAAATAATAATTTTTTATGAATATTTTCTTCAGAAAACTCTAAAAAACAACAACAACAACAACAAAACATTGTTTTTTGGTAGTAGACTTTTAGAGTGTGGTTACCATTTTACCTACTGAGATTAGTCACTGAGTATTTGTATATGCACTTTTGTCTAATGTATTACATTTATTACATTTGACTGTGCTGCCATCTGAGAAGATGTGTGATTTCCATTACATATGCTTATTTATTTTTAGTAATTTCTAATTAATGAGCTTCCAAGAAAGTAGAACTTAAGTGAATAAATAAATGATCAGATAATCTGAAACATTCAAAATGTTATTTATAAGTTGTAAATTATATATACATACACACAACACATAAATGTTTATTACATTTAAAGCTAATCATATGATACGTCACCCTACATTTGAGGAGGCTACATCTTATTACCATCTTTTTTTTATTTTATTTTTACAATCTGTGCATCATCACTCATTTGATAACATAGATTCATCTAGGGTCTTTACTGTCTAACTAATAATAGCAAAATACTCACTTATTGACTGATATTTTGTGGATAACTGCTTTGGTTATAGGCCAATTAACTGTCCAAAAAACTCTAAGCATGATTTATGACCCAAAATAAATTTCCAAGGAACATTGCTCAGTTCAGGTTCAAGCACCATGTATTGACTAGCATGCAGATATGTTAATTCACTTTTATAAAAATGAAAATAAGTTCATTTGGTTTTTGAAGCAAAATTATACCATTTCAAAAAATGAATTATAATAATTAAATATATTTTAATGCAGTTTCCTTGCAAATGATTTTTTTTTTTAAAAAAAAAGTGTATTTCTTATGAGAATCTTTTAATTTTATTTTCAAGGCTGGATTCATTTTCCTAACAATCTAATTCACAAAAAAATATTGAGAATGTTGTTGGTGAAAATGGGATCAGCTAAAGCGAATCCACGTAAGAGGAAATTTACTGCATAAATATATGCCAAAATCTTTATGGACTATAAAACTAAAATGATAAGGCTGAAATGAACAATTTACATTTAAAAGCATACATTTCTATTCATTCTATTACCTTGACAAATTAATTAATGATGATATAAATTATATTTACAGTTTTGATGATTGTCATTAAATATTTATGAAATCAAAAATAATTCCCCCCCCCCCAGATATATATATATTATAATGGAATCGAATAGTAGGGTTATGATGCCGTTTATAATGGGATAGGGTATTAATATTTCAAATAATGAAATTTAATATTGAAATAAACAGCATGGTAGCTCACTTTGTGATCTTGATATATCTCTGAGAGATCAGCCCACTAGAGTAACTATAATTAAATAAATTTACTAGTATTAAAATAAGTAATACTCATTCATCATCATGAATGATCAATAAAAAATAAATCAACAGTCAATCTGGTGAGTGGATTTAAAATGGGTCTACTGTAGATCAGGCCAACTATTTAGCCTTTTCCAGCTTGAGCAATTATTTAAACCATTAATTTGGATGCATAAACTAAGTGCTCATCCATAGAATATACAATCATAAAAATAATAATGTTAGGATATTAAAAAACATGCTAATCATCATCACCACTTACTACCATTAAATGTAGTGCATGAACTTTAAAATATATATTCTTAGTGCCAAACCAGGACCCTTGTCAACTGGATGCCTTTCACTAATATACATCCCCTTTAATATATCAGATCATTGTACATGAATTTAGCTCAGAGAAAATAAGCTCTATAACTTACTGTGATCAAGAGATGATGCAACATATAATATTCTTAAAACTATTTGGAATCAAGTTCACTGGAATAATTTTAACAATTGAATACAAGTTTATTAACAATAATAAAAAATGATATTAAGAACTTTAGATTATGACCATATGTGTAAGTCTTCTGATTTTGATTAATTTACAAAATTTAAGTTATTTCATTGTGATTTATATATAAGTTCCAATATATAACACCTATATATATATATCTGCACACAGATATGCCATATAGTATAAAAAATGAACATATTTGAATTGTGAAATAAATGACTAAAATTTACATATAAGTGTCTGTCTGACATGCATTAGTATTTGGACAGATATGCAGTACAATTGATGAATATATTTCAATCATTGTATAATATACAATAAGTGATTAAATTTTAAGTTGTCACATTTTAATAATACAAATATTTATTAATATATATGTGTGTGCACATAGAAATATATATGCATGATGTTTTTTATACCATATTTTAATTTATAAAAATAAAAGTATTAAAAATATCTTTTTTCATAACTAATTCAATGTTGAAAATATATAAAATTCACCTATATGTGTGTATATATAAAAAATAATATGAATTAGTTATTAAATATCAGTCTACTTTTTTAAAAAAATAATAATATAAATTCCTTGATTGTTGATAAAAGTTAAATCTTCCAGCAGGTTTTTTTTTTCATTTCTTTTTTTTTTAAAAAAAAAAAACAGTCTTGACAAGATTATTGTTGATTGATTAATTATAACCATCCTTAAATTTAGATTTTAAATGTTTCTTTTTTTCTTTAATAAACAATTTAAAATAACATCATTCTCAATTATATATTTCACTTTTTAAAAAAATGTCATTTTAAGGATTACATAGAAGAACTTACCAGTCACACTTTGTACAAATATGACATGTTTATATGTGGTTCCTTGCATACAGATAAATCAGCATACCTATAATTAATCAGCATCACTCCAATTTCATGTGCACTTTATGTAAATACATGATTTGTTTATGTGTGGTTTCTTGCATACAGATAAAGCAGCATACATTTAAACTAATTCTTCAGCAAGAATTCTCTGGTGAGCTGATCTTGGTGAGACAGGTATATTACAGGTTACTTGACATTCAATTGGCTCCACTTATACTTCAGGGCAGCTGGCTATAGAAAACAAAGAAGTTGGATTTTCCTTCTAGGTGTATCTAAACTCCAGCATAGTGAACTAGTAGACCGTTGCTCAATCTATCTTAAATTCAGCTACATCTGATTTGTGGTAGTTATCTGTAAAGGTCTGGAAACTAATTAACTCTGCCAATTCTTACAAAAACTAGAACAATAACTATTAGCATAACTATTTAATCTTTTTATCAACACTTTTTATAGCATTGAGTGACAAAGCTATACTAATTAAAAACTTTATTTTTTCAAAAAATCATTTTTAATCATTTCGAAAGCAATTTTAAAGTTTTATTAAAAGTAGGATCTACAAAAATTTCAATGCAGATAGAAAATGTATACAAGCATTAATTAAAAGATTTCAAAGATAGATAATAGAAGTTTTTGCAATTATCAGCAGTCATTTTATCACAAAGCATGCTTGTTTTTAATTTCAAAATGAGAATTGAATAAAAATATTTATTAGACCTTTTTAAATGTTTAATTTATAATAAAATTCTATTTTAAATTCTAAATTATTTAATCCTTTACTGTGGTTTTTTATTCCAGGGAAATAAAGAAAAAATGTACAAAATTTTTGTCTGTGTTTATTTCTACATTTCCTTTTAACTTTATATATATATATTTGTGCACACACACTATATTCTTGTGAGCTATGTAACACAACTGATACAATATATATATATATATATATATTAATGATAAGATTTGTAAATAAGTGAAATTGATTGTAACTTCATCTGATTAGAATATAATTATACATATGCTTGTTGACTATAAAGCATATCATATTTAATTATTGTGTGTAGTAAACGTTCATAATGTGAAATAAAATAAGTGCAATCTGCTTAATATAATAAGAATTAAGCCAATTTTATTTGTAGTTAATTGTCTTGTGGCTTGGCACAGTTAGTGATGGAAATTGACACTGAACCTGATCATATAAGCCTTGTATTGTAATACTTTATAGTTCAGAATTTGACATATATAATATCTCACAACTTAATTAAATAAGATCATAATTTTATGAAATATGTAATTACAGAAAGCATGACATATTTGCATTATTCAACTATCTGAATATTAATTCTATGCACACTTTCAGTAAGATCTTTTAAATTATAATCAAAATAAACCATATTTATTTGTTTATTTTATTTTTATATTTGCTTTATTTTATGTATGTGCTGTTGGGTTTTTAATTTTTTATTTTTTTGTTTCTGCTTTTGCCCTTTTCCCATTCAAAATGTTTATACATGTGTCTCATGGCATACAACATAGTATATGCACACATGCATATATATATATATTGAAACAGTTATGCTGTTACTCATATAGATATTCAAAAGACCCCCCCCCCATTTAAAAATGTCTAGCGTGATTCAATCTAATTGGGAACGCAATAAAGCTGTAATTTGTTAAAAAAAAAAAAGAAAAATCACATTTTTAATTTTGTGATTGATGGATTTAAATAAAATGTTAAGTTATCTTATTTTTTTTTATCTGTCTCAATAAAAAAAAGAAAAGAAATTAATTATCCAATCATTAAAAAGAAAAGACACTTGAGTTAAACTGAGGCAGTATTCAAATTAGGAATGTCGTCGGAAGAAAAGAACTTTTTTTTTCTCTCTTGTCTTACACAGAGAGGCAGAACATATTAAATTTTTTGTTTTAAAAAAAAAGTGTATTACTTAATTCTTTTGACACGTTAAAATATAATTTTAACGGAACGTTAAAATGGAAAAGGAAACCTTTGCTAGAGGAATTATGATAATAATGGGGTAATTTAGCGGCTTCATTCTCTCCACGCTATGCCATGACTCTCCATAAATGAAATAACCCGCCTTCTTTATGAATAAACTGGATTGTAAAACTGGAAGGTAATTATGTTATAAGAATATTAAAACATCTTTATCTTACGTTATAAAATGAAGTTATGAAATAATTACATAGAATTTGTTTTTATAAAATATTAAAACATGTTTATCATACGTTATAAAGTGAAGTTATGAAATAATTACATAGAATTTGTTTTTGTAAAATATTAAAACATGTTTATCATACGTTATAAAGTGAAGTTATGAAATAATTACATAGAATTTGTTTTGTAAAATATTAGGACATGTTTATCATACGTTATAAAGTGAAGTTATGAAATAGCTACACGCAAATTTATTTATAAAAATATTTGAACGTATTTACTATATGAATTAGAAATGCTTTAATTGCATATTACTTCTATCTGGGTAATGTAACAGAGTTTATGTGTAAGAACATACTTCTATATTTGGCTAAATTATAAATGCCTCAATTATCAAATGATAAATGCTCTACAAACCAAGAATTGTTGAGTTCAAATATCTACCAATCAGTAATAATTCATAAAATGATGAAATGCTGTATAAATCATAAATACTTGACTGCTTCTAAGCTTCTTATAATGTAACAGAGTTTATGTATAAGAATATACTTCTATATTTGGCTAAATTATAAATGCCTCAATTATCAAATGATAAATGCTCTACAAACCAAGAATTGCTGAGTTCAAATGTCTACCAATCGATAATAATTCATAAAATGATGAAATGCTCTATAAATCATAAATACTTGACTGCTTCTAAGCTTCTTATAATGTAACAGAGTTTATGTATAAGAATATACTTCTATATTTGGCTAAATTATAAATGCCTCAATTATCAAATGATAAATGCTCTACAAACCAAGAATTGTTGAGTTCAAATGTCTACCAGTCGGTAATAATTAATAAAATGATGAAATGCTGTATAAATCATAAATACTTGACTGCTTCTAAGCTACTTATAATGTAACAGAGTTTATGTGTAAGAATATACTTCTATATTTGGCTAAATTATAAATGCCTCAATTATCAAATGATAAATGCTCTACAAACCAAGAATTGTTGAGTTCAAATGTCTACCAATCGGTAATAATTAATAAAATGATGAAATGCTGTATAAATCATAAATACTTGACTGCTTCTAAGGTTCTTACCTTAAATGAATTCAAAATGAATTATTGTATAAACCATAAGTGCTTGACTGCTTCAAAATGAATTATTGTATAAACCATAAATGCTTGACTGCTTCTAAGGTTCTTACCTTAAATGAATTCAAAATGAATTATTGTATAAACCATAAGTGCTTGACTGCTTCAAAATGAATTATTGTATAAACCATAAATGCTTGACTGCTTCTAAGGTTCTTCTCTTAAATGAACAAATGAATTATTGTATAAACCATAAATGCTTGACTGCTTCAAAATGAATTATTGTATAAACCATAAATGCTTGACTGCTTCTAAGCTTCTTCTCATAAAGGAATACAAAAACAAACTATTGTTGAATTGGAATATTTCCAAGCTTCTTCTCATAAAGGAATACAAAAATGAACTATTGTTGAAGTAGGATGTTTCCAAGCTTCTTCTCATAAAGGAATTAATGAACTATTGTTGAATTAGAATATTCACAAGCTTCTTCCTATAAATAAATTCAAAATGAACTATTATTGAATTAGAATATTTCCAAGCTTCTTCTCATAAAGGAATTAATGAACTATTGTTGAATTAGAATATTCACAAGCTTCTTCCCATAAATGAATTCAAAATGAACTATTATTGAATTAGAATATTTCCAAGCTTCTTCTCATAGAGGAATTAATGAACTATTGTTGAAATTGCAAATTAATTGTTATTTAATAAATTTTTTTTGTTACTAAAATTAAATTGGTTATCCAGTTGTCCAGTTTTGTTTATTTATCGCATCACTCACCAATTATAGCACTGGTTCATGAGAATCTCATGTTCTCTGAGCTACGTCTGACATAACTTGACCTAGGCCAGTCAGGTTGTAGTGAGATGGAACTCTAATGGCGCTCTTTGGGAAACCAAACATAGAAATATTTAGATGTTTCCAGTCTCTATGTACTACATCCTCTGATGAGCAGGAAATATTGTTGTAGGGGGGCATTGACATCTGCATTAAGAATATCAATTGATAGTTCCTTCCTGCAGCATGCTCATCAGAAAATTGTTACAACTGACGTAATAAAACGGTTGTATGGCGGTCCGGTTACAATATATATATATATATAAACTTGAAAGGAAAAGTAGAAGTAACAATTTTTTGTATTTTCTATATTACACTGGAATAACAGTTGAGGATTAAATAATTTTGAATTTAAAAATTTTTTGTACTATAAATTAAACATTTAAAAAAGGTCTAATTAATGTTTTATTAACTCTGACTTTTAAATTAAAACAATCATATTTTTATGTTACAATTGATATACTGGTAATTATAAAATTCAAATATCTGTCTTGATTAGAACATTTTTTCAATTAAAGCTTATATAAAATATTTTCATAAAAATGCTACAAAGTAGTTTTTCAAAGAATTGAAGTTAATTGAAAAGAGTCATTAACTTTTTTCAATCAAGATATGAAAACTTATTTTTAATTACTGTGTTTTTAAATTTCAGCCTGACTATAAAAAGGTTGTAAAAAAGATTAGGGAGTTTTTACAGTTTTGCAGATTGTGACAGCAGAACTACTATGATGTAATTGAAGGCCAGATAGTGGACCCAGCTGCTGCTAGTGCAACAATCAAAATTTGGATTCACATGGAAGTAAAGGTTCGGTTTTCTGTGTTAGACTGAATGGAGCTCACTGCAGATCAACAGTTACCTGAATTATACCTTTCCTGATGATGTCAAGAAGTTATTCTACTGTTTAGAAGAGACCAGCTTACCTAGAGAGTCCATCATTTTGCTCAAGAATTAGGTTATATGTATATTTTTTCTATATGGACAGGGGCTCAGATAAGAGTACAGTGTCATATCTATATATTGTAATGGACACTCAATCCATACTGATCACAGAGGGCATCACCAGATAGATCACTTTGTATCTGGAAAATTTATTTACTTTGATCAAAATGGATGAGGATGATGGTTTGTGCTGACTAAATTCAGGGAGAAACAAGAAATCTTAAATATTGTTTAGATAATTGAGAAATAAAAGCACTAAGACAAACATCAGCCAAATAAATTTAAACAATTTGCAATATTTTATTAAGGGTTTAAACAATTTGAAAATTTTATTAAAATCAGGACCATAGATATCAGAGAGTGCACATGAGTACAGCACATATGAAAACATTGAATGCTTTGGCAGCAAAATTCTCTTACCTAAAAATAAAAAAAATGGATAGGATAATATCTTCCTGCTGGCGATTTATAAAATTACAAAAAAACAACTCTAGTTTTCTGATTCAGAGATATGAAAATATACAGTCTTTCAGGAAATCGATGAAACTGCACCAGCGAGCATTTCTTACCCTGGAATAGTGCATCGAGACAAGAATGTCATATCGCCAGTAGGATAGCCTTCCAATATAATACCTTTAAAGCAATTTGGGGGCAACTTATGTGCAAGACAAAAGAAAAATATTACAATCTTACGTAATCTAGAAAGAAATCTCTACTTTCAGAAAATCAGAACAATAAAGACGATAAACCGCCATCCAAAAGATTTGAGGTTTGCAAGAATCACAACCTAAATATATTTAAAATTAATTATTTTATGATAACAACTAAAGGCAGGTAAACATATAAAAATTACAAAAACTGCCAAAGCATTTAGCAATAGTTGGTGAAGTAAATGGAAGACATATTAGGAATATAAAATATAATCTCACAATGCACCCTCTGGTAAATGAAAATTGAAAACAAACTTGGAATCTTAAAACTAAGATTCCAAGACACTATAAATACTCATAAAAGGAAATACAGACAATAAATATTAGATTAAATAATTAAAATAATTAATACAACTTTGTAAATAGAAATTATTTCATACTTAATGCACAAATCAGTGCATAACAGCAGAGCTTCTTCAAATTAAATCCCAATTTATTATAAAATTAATGTAACTTATAATACATAATAGTTAGTGCCTGAGCACTTTCAAGAGAACTTAGCTCTCCTAATCATGGGCAATAGAGAGTAAGCATAACCAGGTTTCTATATGCAAATATATGCAGATACATGTAAATTAATTAAACTATATGTGTAAATCTAATTAATCCATTTCTTAGAAATTTTATAACACACATCTTTCCTATATCACACTTATCATTAGATTGAGCAGAGATTTAATTAAAAGCAATTTATTTACCCTGGCAAGAATAAGAAAGGTTTACCTTATGGTTAAGTAGAGTTCACATAGTTTTCTGAAGAGTGCGCACTTTCAATCAGTTCATATTTCAGGCAACTTCTCTTTATGATGGTGGCAAGTGTAGAGACAAATTGGGATTCTGGCTTATGTTAGAGTTTCATGGCATCATGAAAGAACAGCTTAGAGTCTGAGGTTCATCCTTATTTAAATTAGCAATGCATATTGTTGTTTACCCTATGTTTAGCAGTACATTTTGACATTGTGAAGGCAAATTTCAAAAAGAACTTAAAAGGTCTGAACTTCTAACAGTATGAAGTTCAACAAGTTAATTAGAGTGCATATTAGAAATAAGCTGAACCAATCACTTTGACCGAGTATTTGCTTGGTCAAGGCTTTCTAGAATAATTCATGAAATTTTTGGGGTTATTTATACCCACACTCAATTTGCCATGAAAACTTTCCTTATTGTTGAATGCTACACCTTAGGGCAGGGCAAATCTCAATCTGTGCTCAATCTAATTTAGGAATTCCGACCAGGGATTATTTTAAACTAAAACAACAACACAAAATTAAATCTCCGCTTTTAGAATTAAAGTAAGAGACAGGAATGTAATCAACATATTTGCTTGTCTTTAATCAACTTGATTAAAAACAAACAAAACTAGCTTAAAATCAACTTTATATACTAAATTAAAAAATATTTTAAAGACAAACGAGTGTGTATGTGTTGATACACAGACTCTTTTTAAATAATTTTTAAATGACTTTATAGATTTAAATTTGATTAACTAAAAGTTAGTTTTATGCATTTATTTATTTGGTTTAAATGACAATTGATATGGACTGCTCCATCACAATACATATTGTACAGTTGGTGAGTTATTTTAAATAATTTCTTGAAAATGATATTTAAAATCTATAATTTAAAAGGAAAATAAGTAAATCATCTTTTTTTGAATTAAAAGTCAAAAAAATAAATGATTGATTCATAGACATTTTTTTTTTTTTTTTGAAAAAAAAGTAAACTCCAAAAATCTGTCTAAATTAGGGAACAAATAAAAAACTTGCTGGAGTATTTTTTCTAAAAGATGTTTAGAATTAATCAAGAGTAACATGTTAAAGAGAAAAAGAAAACTTTTATGAAGGATTATCAAAGAATTAATATTACTTTTTTTAAATGAAAAAAAAAAAACTTTTTTTCTTGCTATTAGATAATGCATGAATTAATAACTGAATCATATATACACATGTATGTGTGAATTTTAGGTATACTTACAACATGGATTTCAAATGTGAAAATATATGTTTAATGAGTATTATTTTGATAAATTAAAATATATAATATAAACATCAATGTGCTCACTCATTTCCATGCATATACACATATATATGCGAAAACAGTCATTATTTATATATTATTGAAGTGTGATAATTTAGTTTATTATTATTTGATAATTCCCATAGGTTATGGCACATTTGTGTACTTATATAGATGTATGCCAGATCGACACCTATATGTTAAAAATAATCATATTTTTAATTATTATATAATTTGAATATGCTCATAAATTATTATACTATACATCTGTGTGCTGATATATATATATATGAGTGTTTTATGTAAACCCATTATGAGGTATTTATAAATGTGTATTAATCAAAATCAAAATACCAAATTTGGCATTATCAGTAGTTTTAATGTCATTTCAACTGTTATTAATAAATTGATGTATTATTGTTAAAGTTATTCCAGTGAATTTACTCAATCATCGAATACATTTAAAATATTGTATGATTAGGATTATCTCTTGCTCACAATAACAGTTATAGAGCTTTTATTTTCTGAGCTAGATTCATGCCTAATGGTCTTTTATATACAAGTGGCTTATGAATATCCAGTTGATGATCCTGGATGCACAAAGGGTATATCCTTTAAAGTTCATGCACTACATTTTATATAGTTTAGTATTAGAAATTAAATTAATAGTTGGCAAGTACATTAATGATACTAAGTGGCCAGAGCATTAATGATGATCAGCATGTTTCTGCATCCTAGTATTAATTTTTAATTGTTATGTTCTTATGGATTTGCACTTAAGTTTGTGCATCCAAATTATGATTAAATAATCTGCCCTAAACTGGCAAGGGTTAAATAACTAGCCTGGTGTATAGTAGGCCCATTTCAAATCCAGTCACAAGATTGACTGTTGATTTATTTTATTATGATTTTTCATGATGGTGAACAATTATTGTGTAATGCTGGTGAACTTATATTTTACTTAATATAATTAACTGTGCTGATCTCACAGTCATTTCTCATGCTTATTTATTTGTGTATTTAATTTTAAAGTTTATAAGTAACTGAGAATGATGATATTCCATCACCCCAGATTCACTCCATTAAGACTCTGTACCATTACATACTTAATATAGTTACATACTTAATATAGTTTAGTGCTGGTCTCTCATGCCCATTCCTCACATGCCTTTTATATTAAATTTTGTATTTTGTTTACTTTTGGATGATGATGGTTTTCCATCACTCCAGGTTTACCCTCTGTTTCTCTGTACCACTGCAATATATATATATATATTAATGATTAGTGTTTTAGCACTGCAAGTTGTTGTAATTGTGATATCTTGGGAATTAAATCCCAAGAATCCAACAAAAATATCAGTTTTAAAAACTTAAGAATATAAGAATCAGGACTTTCTCAGTCTTTGGATTTTAGGATTGGCATTTTTATTGCAATTATAAAATTAATAGCTACTACACGAAAGGCTTCATGGTATAATGGTGGCACATCTGTCTATCTCCTGGATCCTTATATGGATAAATAAAACTTGAAAACTTTTCAGATTACTATCACTTTCAGACTTTTCTATCAGTTAGACAGATAGCCAACTAGCTAATTGATCAGTATGGTATTAATTAAACTCTGGAAAATGAAAAAAAATTACTGAGCAATTAATACCTTCTTTATTGGACTTTTTTATGAAGCTATTTGAAAAATCTTGCCCTATGTTGGGTTATTTTAAGATTACTTTTTACCTTTATTTTTATTTCAATATAACTATATCTATTTACACAGATATATATCAAAATCTCTATCCTATGTTTCTACATATTGTATTTTCCTATATTTATTGACTATGTTCTTTTTTGGTCTAAAAACAGAAAGTAATGGAAACATTTCATTTCTATAATTTTGTGATATTCTAAACAGATGGTAATTAGTCACCACATGTGTACTGTAATGTCATATTAAACCAACATTGCTTTTGTTAAATATGAGGAAACTCAATCCAAGTCACATGATAGAGACTTTGAAAAGATAAGATCAGCCATCTTATCTTTGCATCTAAATACAATTATATAGGCCAATCATAAGTATCTTGGATTTAGGGCATGAATATTTTATATTGTTCACTTCCATTTTCTTTACTACATATATCAGCACTCACAAAATTTTAACATGTACTGTTTGTTAATATTAAGAGATGTTAAATTTGTAATTAACTAGAATCAAAATAAATCAAAATTATCCAATTTTAGCACAAAATTACAACACAGATTCCTAATCTGATTTTTCTCTTCTATCAAGCTTACATAGAGAAGAATCATATTTTTATTCATATTTTTTATCTGCTTCAGTAAATGTTAACAATTAGTGTTTCATTATGCAGCAAAATTATAACTGTAATTTTTTTTTTCATAAATCTTGTTTTATTCTAATAATATTGAGAAAGCTATAAATAAATGACAGCAAAATATGAAATGTTTCACAGGACCAGCTTAGTTCTAATATGTTATATAATTCATAAGTCCAGATTTCTTAAGAATGAATTTTAAAAAATTTGCAAGCAATGCTCATTTTCTTATTCCAATATCAATTCATTGGTCAGATAGATGTTTACCTTTACCTGTGCAAAATATTAAATAATATTTTAAACTTAAGAATGCTGATAAATAAATCTTTGAAAAGAAATGTTTTAATTAAACATTGTTTAAATAAACATAGATGCATATATATTAATTAATGGAATAGACCTTATAAATTAACTTATATGGAAACGAATTCCTAAGACACTGATTAATTGTATAGATCTAAAACCTTGCAGATATGGAAATAAATTCCTAAGATTAATTAATATTATAAACCTTATAAATTACTATAAATAGAAATAAATTCCTAAGAGCGCAATTAATTGTATAATTAAAAAGCTAAGAGGGATTTCATTGTATGATAGCAAACTTTAAATAATACGTAAATTAATTAAGTGAACTGATTAATTAAACCCAAAGAATTTACTCCAGAAAAGATAAGAGAAACAAAGGAAGAGATGGACATAAAAAGCTAGAGAAAAAGGACTGCGGCTCTTTCTGTGATTTCTGCTACCATCACTGTGTCCACAATTTGAAGAGCAGTGAAGATCATCATCAGAGAACTTCATTCTCAGGATTTTGGCTCCTGTAGGTCACTAAGCCGACTAGTGCTTTTAACAGACCGTCCCGTTATTATTTTGAAATGCCTCAAGAGGCTTGTCTAGGGTTGTATTATAAAGATTACAGATGTTAGTGAAGGTAAAATGAATATTAGCTTACTTAAACGTTATAAGCATTATTTACTATTCAGTAATTAATCTGTGAATTAAGCTTGTTCAAATACAGACATTATATTTGTGTTAAAGATCAGTATAGTACTTCTTTTTCCTAATTGGTAATAAATTACTATTGCTAAATATATATATATGTATATATCATCATCATCATCATTATCAACCATTATCAATCCACTGCAGGATGAAGGTCTCTCCAAGTTTAATCCATCTTCTCCGATCTTTAGCTTCTCTTCTCCACATCACCCCTACACATTTTCTTATTTCATCCATCCATCTTACATGTGGTCTCCTTCTAGGTCTTTTACAATCTCTTGGAATCCAGTTTAAAATTTCAATTGTCCATCTATTATCATCTCTTCTAGCAATATGTCCAGCCCAACTCCACTTCAATCTTTTAATTTTTTCAATGAGGTCAGTAACACCTGTTTGTTCTCTTACCCATACATTGCGTTTTCGATCTCTTCTTGTTACTCCCAACATACATCTCTCCATACTTCTTTGAGTGGTCTGAAGTCTCTGTATTGATCTTCTATTAAGTGTCCAAGTCTCAGATCCATAAGTAAGAACTGGTAAAACACATTTGTTAAAAACCTTTCTTTTCAAACACATAGGCATATTTCCTTTTAATATCAAGTTATTTCTACCAAAAGCACTCCAACCAAGTTTAATTCTATGATTAATTTCCTCTATTATGTTTCCATCTGTATTAATAATCTGACCAAGGTATTTGTAACTCTTAACTTCTTCTAATTCATCATAATCAATCTTTATTTTCATATTTTGAGCAATATCAATCTTTATTTTCATATTTTGAGCAATATATATATATATATGCTGTTATCTGTCAAGTTTATTGTATATTTGTTTGCTGGTCGGTCAATCATAGTTGTGGACACAGCAATCTGACCCAAGTTTTTAAATGATAAATGAACTAATTATCAGTACTTTAAGTGAGAAACTTTTATGTTAATGGTAATTTTGGTAATTATTAATTAAACCAGTTTACAATTTCAAATAAGAAACGAGATGAAATTCTAATAATTTTAATCAGCCTTTGATTAAATCCCAACTATTAAATATGCAAGATTGAAAATATAAACTGAATATGTTACTATAATTCACAAGTTAGACATTTAAAGAATCATTTTTAACAAAAATGCAAACAGCACTCATTTTTTTCATGTTAATATCAATTTATATATTGAAATACTTCAATATAGCAGGATGTATAATATATATTTTATATTTATTATATTGAAGGATTTGATCATAAGTAATCAAATGGTTTGCTGCTCACATCACAGGTGACAGAATTCAGTCATGATCTATGGAACTTCAGCTTCAGTCTGTTAGTATATCACTGCACCAAACCACAAAGGGTTATTTGAAGAATTTAGGCTTTTAATATATATTAAATAAATTGAGATCCTGCTGAATCTCACTGCACTCATTAAAATATGTATACGATAGCCAATCAGAATGTCATGATAGCCATCTAAACAACAATCAAATCCAACACACAACAAAGATTTTATGACAAAAGGGAAGCCACCCTTATTTCAACTTTTCTTTCTATTTATCTAAGCCAGTCTTAAGTATTTAGATCTGAAAGTTTGAAGCTTTTAAATATCTTCACAAATAACTCACTGAGTCTAAATCATAAACATACAATGCGAAATACTATGATTTACATAACAAGCAGTAAAGTATGTAAATAATATTTTAGTTTGCGAAGCGCAGATAGTTGAAAATTGAAATAAATTGAGTGCAGTGAGATTCAGCAGTATGTCAATTTATTTCAATTTTCAACTATCTGTGCTTCGCAAATTAAAATATTATTTATATATTAAATTTAATAATGCTCAAGGCTAAGTGGTAATCATTAAAGACCAGTCAAGACTTAGACAATTCCAATATCAATAACAATCATCAATTTTAAACTGTTGTCAAGGCAACCTACATTTAAGAATAAAGGTGGAATTCCACCTTTATTAATGGTCTAATATATTATATAGACTCTAAAGATTACAACTTGAGCACAGAAATTGAGATTATTGATACAAAGAAGTTTAAATAAATCTCTTTAAACAGGTAAATATTAACCTATTCTGAATTTAGACTAATAAATAGTCAATTCTTACATCACAAACTGCAATTATAATTCTCAAATTGCACCCTAAATATTACTTAAATAATAAGTAATAATGCTCAAGGTTAATCATTAAAAGCCAGTTGACAATTAGACAATCCCAATATCAATAATAATCAACAATTTTATACTGTTATCAAGGCAACCTCTTTTAACAATATAGGTCGAATTTCACTTTTATTAAACATCTAATATAGTCACTAAAAATTGCAATATGACCACAGATTTAGATAAACCTCTTTAAACAGGTAAATATAACCTATTCTGACTGCAGACTAATAAGTAGTCAATTATAAAATAACAAACTGGTTTTTAATGATATATCATACATACAATATTATATGATTTGGGTTTTATAATATATAACTTATACATAGATTTTAAATTTTCTATATATTTTGTAGTTGAAATTTTGACTTTCAAATTTAGCTTGTCTATTTCAACTTTCACTTTTATTATGACTATTTCACATAAGCTTTTGATATTTTTATGATAAATATTTCAAAAATATAATATTTTAGGATTTTACTTTATATATCGTGTTGGAAAGCATTGGATTTTTCATTATATGTGAGTGTGTGTTAGATTGCATACCGACAATAATTTTTTTTTTTTTGGTTAGAAAAAAAATCGTCTTATAAAATCCAACATTTATATCAAACTTCACAATGAAAATATTAAACCAGTGTTTATCAGTTTAGATATATGCTGTATCTATAATCCTTGATTCAACATAACATTGTTTAATTATATACTTATTCAGTCATTGTATATAATATTATGGAGTGGATGCATTGTGATGATAATAAAATTTTCTGTGCAATCTAACTATCCATAGTAATCATAATCATATTGTACAATAATGTTAAGCAATTTATGTAAGAATTATATATAAATCTATATAGTCCGTAACAGCTTAAGGCAAGTTACAAGAAATGCAGCAAAGAAAATTATAATTAGTGTAATTAATATTTTATTTACGTTTTTGTAAAATGAATTTAATATTTTTATCTTACTTACATATATATTCAACCAGATATTAGTAGCTTGCCTTTAAGTGCTCTGCAATGAGCATATGCTTAAAGTTCTTAAATTATTTGTATTGAAACTAGAATGTAATTAAGTCAACAATATATTTCATGGAGTTGTCATTGATGTAACTCACCTGAAGAATTTTACTTTAAAATGAAAACATGATATTAATAATGGCATTGATTTTCATTCTGGCAATATATATATTGTTTACATTTAAAGTAAAAATTATTGTAATAATAACCGTAAATTTTATTTATGGCAGTTCTAATGGTGTATGATTAAAATTATTATAGTTTTCTACTTGTGTATATTCCATCTATGGATACTTATGATTATATGGTAACATAATTACTATGTAATTGAGCTTTTCAAAATATTACATATTATTTAGTGCTTATAATTTATGTTACATATATATGTTAACAATGCACGCATACATATATGTATGTCAATATAAGTAATTACAAGGTTAAAAATTATTTACTTGTGTTTGTATATATATATGTAGGGCTTTGCAGTAATAATGAGCAAATAAATTGTTGCTCAGAATATCATATGCTTTTTAAGTACCAGATATAATAGTTTGAGCATCACTCTAGTAATTCTTAACCCCTAAATAAGTTTGTCACTTTATTATGTAATAGTTTTAACAAGGCTGTAAACCTTAGCAATGAGCGTCTGAAAAAATCGTCACTAGGGACCTCTGTAGGTCTTTAAAACATTATGTGTTTATGTATATTGTGTATACTTAATTTTACTTATATTAAAATTTTTAACAGAAATTCTCTTGTAATTTTTTTTCAATTATGATGCAACCAGGTAACGGACCAATTAAAAACTAAAATTTTCAACTTATAGCCTGCTGCTATCAATAATAATATTTATCCGAGTGATTTTAAAATCAAAATGGAAACAAAGTTGTCATATAAACTAGCATTTCTCAACCTGTTTGTCGCACAATCCAAGGGACTTCATTGAAATAATTCTGCGACCCAAATGTTTATTACATAAATTATAATATAAAATAAAATAGATATTACATCAGCATAGTACTGTATACATGCATTAATTTTAGTTGCATTTTTGGTTGCAAATCGCGAAATTTAACATTATGATTATTTAAGTTCAAATTTACAATTGAATTTAAGAAAACTACACAAAGCATAGGTAGTATTACTTACTAATTTTTGTTATTAATACTAATATTTTCTTAAAATGTAAAAATATGTTTGCTATCAGATATTTATGTTTTTATTTCTTGGTGCATATTTGCGCCCCATTAAAAATTTAATGCGACTTAAAGGTTGAGAAATGCTGGTATAAATATTACTAGATGATGTGATTTCAATTGATAATGTGAATTTTTAATTAGTATTTTGCCTGGGTACACCATAGCTGAAAATTATTTAAAAAATACAAGGAGAATTCCTGTTAAAACTATTAATAATTTATATTCAAAATCTTGTAAAATTCTTTCAATATATGTATGTTAAAATGAATGTTTATTTTATTAAACACATTTATTTCCGAAAATATGCTTCAACATATATATGTTGAAATGATGTCCTCATGGATAAAAGATGTTTTATAAAACATATATTGGGAGCAATCATATTTACTAAAATAATATTAAAGTAAATATACTTACATTTTGACAGAATAACACTTGCCTACATCCAGTTGAAGGCAAGTCTCATCTTGTTGAAATGTTGGTATATTTACTTTAATATATATACAGACAAAGAAACTTAGAACTAAACAAAAGAAATGCTTTTTAATTTGAATAAAATAAAAAAGTAGGTATAATAATAATGAAAATATTATAATTCAAGATCGTTAATCATAGACTGTTAATTTTGTATTGTATAGAATAGCTGACTCTAGAACTAAAAATTTTATTCAAAGCTCAAGCGGTCACATTTTTGTTTGAAGGTCATATGACTTCCTAAATGACTCACATTTATAATTATAGATAGTCCACATGCACATTTTATTGTGCTCATATTTTTGAGCCACTAATATATTGATTATTTTGCTGTCTTTTTATTATCTAATTTTCTGCTTTTGATTAAGTTCTATGTATTCTAAATTCTATTAAAAAAAATTTCATATAGCGTAACAATTTGATATATGCTTACTTGGTAGTTGTCTTTTGAATGTGGACAAAAATTATATCTGATATTAAAAGATAATGATAAGACTTTTATTATGATTTTCTATATAAATAAAAAAAATCATATTAAAAAGGTACAACATTATCTTTTAAAATATAATAAGATCCAATATCCATAATAAGACTTAAAAAAACAAAGAGTTAAAACATTTAATTTTTCTTCAATTTTTTGTTAAATGCATAACATATATTACTCACCAAATATATATTAAAGAAAACAATCTAACATTAAGATTATTATCTTCACCATGGCCACTGCATACTGAAGATTTTTTTTTGTTTAGTCCTGTTTTTTTTTTTCAATTCATAGTTTTATTCCTTCACATAACTCCAGAAAACTTTTTATCTCATTCATTTATCCATTTCACGTGATTTTTTTATAGATCTTTTTATAATCAATTAGGTTCAGTATAGAATTTAATTGCCCATCTGTTATTATCTCTTCTAGAAACAAATCCATCATAACTCTTAATTTATTTATTTTTAATTATTTCAGTAATACCAATAGTACCTTTTTATTCTATTATCAATGTTTTTAACTTTTGAGTATTACCGATTTTAACACTCCTACTTATATTATTGTAAGGTTAGCAGTCATATTATTGTTTTGTTAAATGCTCAAGTTTCAGCTCCATAAATAATCATTGATAAAATACACTGTTAAAAAAGGTGGAAGAAAACAGTATGAGTTTTAATATTTTTAAAAGATAAAAATAAAAATATTTTGAATTAAAGCACTGTTGAAACTTCTGAAATTTAATTCTATAGTTCATTTTACGCATTATATTTGATCAAGGTATTTAATTATTTTGGTAATGGCAGAGTATAAGGTTTACCATCATACTACATACCAATGATCAAAGAAAAAAAATAATTGGTGAGTAATAAAACATATGTAGTTATACTGCATCAAAATCATTTAGTGGAGAAATAAAGTCCACAACAGTAAGCATAGTAAATAGAAATATGAAAATAATATATTTAACAAACCAATCGACAGAATGATTAATGAAAAAATAATTAAATAATTTTTGCCTATGTGAGGCTTCAATTCATGGATTTGAACTCTAACGTCTACCACTTTTCACTGCATTAAACCACATAAGGACAATAATAAATAAAAACATGTTTTATTATAGGAAAGTGAAAGTAATTAATGTCAATTACTTTCTTATGTATCAATGTCTTTTAAAATGTTATTTATAATTATTTTGCATTAGTATCCTCATATTTTTTATTTATTACATCTACTTCCATTTGATTACTTTTAGATTGCTAAAATAGGCATTATTTTCATTTTTCTACAAATGAAACACATTTTTATTTATTATGCAAAATATGAAGCCAGGCCTATTCATTCTGCATTGGTTTGGTTGAAAATATATTATTTTTATGTTTTATTTATGACACACTGCTGCAGATTTTATTTATCAATTAGTTATTTCTTTAATCATTGCTATGTGGCTCCATATGTATGGTAGATTTTATGTTCTTTGGGTTTCAATATTTCCTTTTTAATTCATTATTTCACTTACATATTTTTTGTCTTTTTTATATATTTATTGCTTTCACTGAAAGATTTAGTAACATTTTTAGTTGCTGTGTAGAATTTTCTGATAAAAGAACTGCATCATCTATACAAATAATCCTCATGTATTTGTATTTCATTTTTAAACTGACAAAACCACTGCAAAAGTTTTGAACTAAATGAATTTCTTATTATTTGGCTTTACAAATGCACTATGAAGCCTGTTTACTGCTGTAGTTTCATATAATTTTTCAGAATTGACAATACTGGAAGTGTATCTTGGTGTTCCAAAGCTTTAATAACATTAGAAATCTTATAGAATCAAACGTTTTTTTTAAAATCTACAATAATTGTGCTCATTGGCTCTTTCTATAAATTCTCTTAATACTTGGATGCTATCTATTGTGCTAAAACCACTATAAATACTGCTCCCACATCCCTTTGGTTTATAACCAATGTTTTATAGACAATTTGTAGTAATGTTTTTCTGAAAGTTTGTGATGATAGTGTTCTACTTGTATTTTTATATTGAACTATTTCCATCATCCAATATGCGTATTGAATGTCTTGAGAAAAATTTAACTTTATTTAAATATTCCAAATACATTCAACTGTTAGTAATAGCACATCTAACAGGTTAATATATGCACAATGTTTCAAGAGGTATTATTCTCTCTTCTTCAGGTATTCTTGGCCTGACCCCTGACAGTACTAGCATAGGATTCAAACCTGGATCTTTAGATTCTTGAGTATTGAATTTTAAGGTAATGCTCTAACCAATTGAGCCATCCTGCCAAAACAAGAGTCAGTAGAAATTTCATATACTTATCTATGAGGTTCCTCCTGATTTCTCCACTTTTTCCTAAGAGAAATCTTATATAAAAATTATAGATTTCATATCTTTGTTTTATATTTTTAAAATAACATTAACATTATTGCATACTTCCAGATAGTATGATATGATCTCATCATTTAGCAATGCATCTTTGCAAATTTCTATTTCTTCCTTTTTTTTTTTTATTATCTTGATTACAATATTTTTTAGAGTTTTGGAAATTCGATTAAATATATCTTTTAATTTAAAGCATAAGGAATTTCCAATGCTGATGTTTTTCTCTGACTAGTACTGTTTTCTTGCTCATTATATTGTATTAAATATAATTAGGAGTATTGCTTAAGACAATACAATGATGGCAAAATGTACAAACCCTGATCCAGCCTTTGTGAGTTCTGTCTTATCCTTCATTGTTCCTCTATGAAGTAAGAGTGACCTTTGACCTGCAGTTGGCTATTTATTAAAAAGGCTTTTTATTTTTTATCTATATGGTTATAGTTGTTTTTTTTTTTAGGATTAATGTTGAAACAGTAAGATTCGTATTCGAATCTTAAGTTTCACCTTTTTCTGTCGTCTCTCACTGACCGATCTATGCCGCCCAAATTTAAACTTTTTGGTATTGAATTGTGTGTGTAGCAATCTTAGAAATGTATAAATATGTGTAGAATTCAGCATAAACACGCACACATTTCGATCTCAAATTAAACGCAATAAATAGGGATAAAATAATATAATTTAGATTTCTTTTAGTTATATAATTTTGTATAATTTTAATCATTTATTTTGGATTATAAAGTTCGTATTTATTGCTTTGTTTAAATTTCATTTAATAATAATTCTAAAAATATCTGATGTAATATTTAATTAAAAGTTAAAATAATCTTATGTTCCCTTTTTGTTTTTGAAATTTAAAAGCATCGGTCAGTGATAGATAATAGATTAATTAAAGAAAAATTCCCCAAAATTAATTAGTAAATGTAAAATGTAAACAATAGAACGGCAGCTTTCTTTAATTAAAAACCAACTAAATGCATTGATTATCCTCAGGGCAGATTAAGTAGAACCTAAAAATATCTTAACAAAAATGTGAAAGATCAAGATAAGAAAAGAGGCCATCTTAGACTTGCTGGAGACATTCACTTAAACTTTAGCTTTGCTCTCGATCACTGAGAGTCTCCAAAAATAATAAAAATAATTTGTTCCTGCCAAGGTATGACCAAGTAAAGCACCTAGATTATTCTCCATTGGGATATGGCCTATCGGATGCTGAACTTTCATTGCCCGTCATAAATTCACCATGAAGATCTGCTGCCTGAAATGAATGAGAAAGCTGCTGCTGCCATGAAATTAAATGAATATCTAAATACAAGAAAGACTTGCCACTCATGAACTTTTTGCTGCTAAATTAATGGAATCAGAAAACTTCTTATAAAACAGGTACCTGTCTGTATTGAAACTCTAGAGTACTCTAATAATATGCTATAGCTCTTCTTCATACTACTTATCTAAATTATAAAATGTAAAACTACCATTTGTATAACTAAAATTGAATAATTAATTTAATGTGTAAATTTCTTTACTAATCTAGCTTACTTCTATCTTGGGTGCGTATTTTTAAAATCTACATTTTATCTATATTTATTATCTAATTATTGCATGCTCATAATTATTTCAATTTTCAAAGTTTAAATCTATGATCGCTTAAAACAATGAATGCGTGTCAAATTTTCATTAATATTTACTTTCTTTAATAACTTAACTTTCATATAAATCGACACGCATTCAATGCTTCATTTATTGTAATGCAGGGTCTACTACTTCGCAAATGGCTGACGTACTAGTTATAATAATTCCCAATATATATATATGTTTGGTATTTATTAAATCATCATGAATAATTCCATAGAATTACATTTCTTTGAGAGTCACCAACGTTCTTTAGTAAATGTTGATAATGTCGGGCCGAATTAGAAATCCATTTAAATCTTATCATAATCGTTTATAAGTATACATGTGTTACGTTTTAGAGACGCGATGACCCATTCCGCCGTGAAATTTCCGGATTCTTCAGGGTTGAAATTAACCCCAGTCATCCTACACAAGCGGGCATAATGGGTGCTCCCGTAGGACTTGACAACGTCATGCAGCCAGCCGGCAAAAATGCGACACGGACCGCTTGTCCCTGGTTATGCTTATGTGACACCTTACTTCATCGGGTCGGGGCAGAGACCAGCCTGACATTCTTATAAACCCATTCGCGGCATTGCAGTTTCAATATACTGCCATTCCATATCGCCTTTCTAAAGCGTACCAAGTGTTCCTTTACCAAGTTTTATTATTCTATATATCACTCCGCCTCTGCATTATCTTCATAATTCACACTCTCAAATAAATGTTTGCCCTTAGTCATAAGATAAATATTTTAATTAAATAAATATATGTCTGCCGCTACTCTTAAATCTTACTTTAGACTCTTGCATTGCAAAGGTATAAATTCCCCAAGGCATGCATTAGAAATACTTACTCGAGAATTTTAGGTAGCTAGATTACGCATTCAAATAAATGTATTCCTTTTGTAAACATTTCAGTATCGGAAATACCGCTACTGAAATCCTCAATATAAAATAATGTCTAAATAAATAAATGTATTCTTTAAAATATAATCATGTCGCAAATTCCGCTACTGAAGCTTTGAATCCCTAAAATCTTATTAGTAAATGATTTTATTAAAATGTATTAATAAATAATTTTAAACTATATGTCTGCAGTTACGTTTCATTTATTCGATACCCATTCTACATAATATTTCCTCGATTATGTAAATATGAATGTTTAATTAATATTAGTTTGATTATTGGCTAACTCGAGAATAAAATCATGAATCTCTTGCATATCCCTGACCACCGTGCCTAAGGAAATATTTACTAATGTCACATCAGATGCGTTGTTTCGTGGATTGTATTGTGGAACCGATAAACTATGTTCGAACTTAGTACCACGGGTGGCTTTGCTACTCGATGGTGCTGCTGTTCTGTATGGTGGTCGAATTCTGCACTATGTTTACGAGTCACACGTTTTCTGACCGTTACATAGTTAAATTTTTTTTTTAACGTTTGGCGCCCAACGTGGGGCTTTCAATACAAAAAACCCCATATATATATACCCTGAGCAAAATATAACACATATAAATTTCTTTTAGCATTCGTTACTCGAGTTAGCTAATTATTCTATATATATAAGATTTTGTTTTGATAAAAATAATTTAAAAAAAAAGTAAATCGAGTGAAATAATGTGGGTCGAATGAATGAAAGGACAGCAGGCGTAATAACAAATTTAAGGAAAACAGGGATGTGTGTGTAATTTAAGAAGGAACGAAAATACTCGGATCTAATGAAATATTTTGCTTTATATATATATGTCAAAAAAAAAAAGTAATCAGTCGTTAAATGAGAAAGCAAGTAGCATTGAATTTTTTTTATTAAAACACCGTTTATATATAGCATAGAAAAAGCTTGTTATATATGTTAACACTAAATCTTTGGTTAAAGTACAAATATATATATCATAGACAGCAGTGGCTTATTATACGCGTAACCAGTAGTTCGCTATAATATATATGTTAAATATGTTAAACGCAGCAATATAGAGATAGGGCAATGTAGAGTAAGTGAGGGCAGCGAAAGAGTGTTATAGGGCCAATATTCCGGTGGGGAGTAGTCAAATGCTAGTGATATAAAATAAATAAATCATATTAATAAAATGGAATCAGAAAATATTGATATACAGCAAGATTTATCTGAAGCTTTGGAGTCTACACCCGAGCGAAGGGAAGCTCCGCAACAATACAGAGGATCAATGGACTTTAATTTCAAGTTCATTGAGAAAATACTCAGACAGAATATGCAAGAAATGAAGAAAATGTATGAGGAGGAAATGAGAAAAAGAAGAGATGAAGAATCAAAACAGAGACAAGAAGAAGAAAAGAGAAGAGTTAGAGAATATCAGGAATTTAAAGACATTATGTGGAGAGAGTTAGAAGCCATAAAGGAACATTTGGGAATATCCCCGGCTAATAAAAAGGAAGAAGAAATTAAAGAAATGGAAAAGGAAAGGGAATTAGAAATACTTGACAAACCTATGATAGTAGATGAGCAAATAGACCTTATTCCAATATATGAAGGCCCACAAAAACCGTTGAGTGAAAGCAGTAAAAAGGAGACAAGCATGGACGGGGACAAAAGAATAGGATCAAAAGTCACGGAAGAAAACATGAAAACGGACAGTGGATACCAAAGCCACTTAACAAAGATGATCCACATCAAAATCTTTAGAGGGGAGATAGGAGAAAATCCTCAAGCCCACTTAGAGAGCTTGCAAAAGTTCTTCCAAGTTCATAAGACAGGGCCGGATGAGCAGATAGCTATAGCTAGTAACCATCTGCAGGGGTCTGCCAAAAACTGGTGGAATGTGAGGAAGTGGAAATTTAGAACGATCCAGCGTAGCGTGCCGCTAACCATCCAACCATTAATGACAGGCCTTCAAATAAAAGATGGAGATACCATAAAAGGGACATATAATGCCCGTAATCTCAAACCATGTAGGTATTATCCACCTGACCCGGGGTTGTAAAAATATTAGACTATTAGGACGGATTAAACGTATATGGAAAATAATAAAATGAACTTGATATAATGAACTTGGTTGAATGGATTGTACTTTAGTCAAATAGGGTTTTAGATAGAAATTTTATTATATATATTATTGTTTTAATTACTATTACTCTTAAAAATTTTTTTTATATTATACTAACTAATCCTATTCTAAGAATTTTTTTTATATATATACATTCAGTTTAACTAATTATTACTATGATTTTAACCAGACACGGCCAAATTAGGCCATCTTAATTAAACTATAAATTCTAGATCCGGGTATATTAATTGTTCGTTGCTTCATGTAATCTCTGCTTTCTATATTTCAATATATCTGTAAAAACAATAATAATGTTTTCGTCTTTAAATTATATAATGTAAAATTTTTTTTTCTCTTTCTTGCCTCCTTTGTTCTTCCTTAATTGTTCACGGGAAGTACGGGGAAATGAAACAGTAAGATTCGTATTCGAATCTTAAGTTTCACCTTTTTCTGTCGTCTCTCACTGACCGGTCTATCCCGCCCAAATTTAAACTTTTTGGTGTCGAATTGTGTGTGTAGCAATGTTAAAAATGTATAAATATATGTAGAATTCAGCATAAACACGCACACATTTCGATCTCAAATTAAACGCAATAAATAGGGATAAAATAATATAATTTAGATTTCTTTTAGTTATATAATTTTGTATAATTTTAATCATTTATTTTGGATTATAAAGTTCGTATTTATTGCTTTGTTTAAATTTCATTTAATAATAATTCTAAAAATATCTGATGTAATATTTAATTAAAAGTTAAAATAATCTTATGTTCCCTTTTTGTTTTTGAAATTTAAAAGCATCGGTCAGTGATAGATAATAGATTAATTAAAGAAAAATTCCCCAAAATTAATTAGTAAATGTAAAATGTAAACAATAGAACGGCAGCTTTCTTTAATTAAAAACCAACTAAATGCATTGATTATCCTCAGGGCAGATTAAGTAGAACCTAAAAATATCTTAACAAAAATGTGAAAGATCAAGATAAGAAAAGAGGCCATCTTAGACTTGCTGGAGACATTCACTTAAACTTTAGCTTTGCTCTCGATCACTGAGAGTCTCCAAAAATAATAAAAATAATTTGTTCCTGCCAAGGTATGACCGAGTAAAGCACCTAGATTATTCTCCATCGGGATATGGCCTATCGGATGCTGAACTTTCATTGCCCGTCATAAATTCACCATGAAGATCTGCTGCCTGAAATGAATGAGAAAGCTGCTGCTGCCATGAAATTAAATGAATATCTAAATACAAGAAAGACTTGCCACTCGTGAACTTTTTGCTGCTAAATTAATGGAATCAGAAAACTTCTTATAAAACAGGTACCTGTCTGTGTTCAAACTCTAGAGTACTCTAATAATATGCTATAGCTCTTCTTCATACTACTTATCTAAATTATAAAATGTAAAAACTACCATTTGTATAACTAAAATTGAATAATTAATGTAATGTGTAAATTTCTCTACTAATCTAGCTTACCTCATTCTATCTTGGGTGCGTATTTTTATAATCTACATTTCTATCTATAGTTATTATTTAATTATTGCATGCTCATAATTATTTCAATTTTCAAAGTTTAAATCTATGATCGCTTAAAACAATGAATGCGTGTCAAATTTTCATTAATATTTACTTTCTTTAATAACTTAACTTTCATATAAATCGACACGCATTCAATGCTTCATTTATTGTAATGCAGGGTCTACTACTTCGCAAATGGCTGACGTATTAGTTATAATAATTCCCAATTTATATATGTTTGGTATTTATTAAATCATCATGAATAATTCCATAGAATTACATTTCTTTGAGAGTCACCAACGTTCTTTAGTAAATGTTGATAATGTCGGGCCGAATTAGAAATCCATTTAAATCTTATCATAATCGTTTATAAGTATACATGTGTTACATTTTAGAGACGCGATGACCCATTCCGCCGTGAAATTTCCGGATTCTTCAGGGTTGAAATTAACCCCAGTCGTCCTACACAAGCGGGCATAATGGGTGCTCCCGTAGGACTTGACAACGTCATGCAGCCAGCCGGCAAAAATGCGACACGGACTGCTTGTCCCTGGTTATGCTTATGTGACACCTTACTTCGTCGGGTCGGGGCAGAGACCAGCCTGACATTCTTATAAACCCATTCGCGGCATTGCAGTTTCGATATACTGCCATTCCATATCGCCTTTCTAAAGCGTACCACGTGTTCCTTTGCTCAATTCTATTATTCTATATATCACTCCGCCTCTGCATTATCTTCATAATTCACTCTCAAATAAATGTTTGCCCTTAGTCATAAAATAAATATTTTAATTAAATAAATATATGTCCGCCGCTACTCTTAAATCTTACTTTAGACTCTTGCATTGCAAAGGTATAAATTCCCCAAGGCATGCATTAGAAATACTTACTCAAGAATTTTAGGTAGCTAGATTACGCATTCAAATAAATGTATTCCTTTTGTAAACATTTCAGTATCGGAAATACCGCTACTGAAATCCTCAATATAAAATAATGTCTAAATAAATAAATGTATTCTTTAAAATATAATCATGTCGCAAATTCCGCTACTGAAGCTTTGAATCCCTAAAATCTTATTAGTAAATGATTTTATTAAAATGTATTAATAAATAATTTTAAACTATATGTCTGCAGTTACGTTTCATTTATTCGATACCCATTCTATATAATATTTCCTCGATTATGTAAATATGAATGTTTAATTAATATTAGTTTGATTATTGGCTAACTCGAGAATAAAATCATGAGTCTCTTGCATATCCCTGACCACCATGCCTAAGGAAATATTTACTAATGTCGCATCAGATGCGTTGTTTCGTGGATTGTATTGTGGAACCGATAAACTATGTTCGAACTCAGTACCACGGGTGGCTTCGCTACTCGATGGTGCTGCTGTTCTGTATGGTGGTCGAATTCTGCACTATGTTTACGAGTCACACGTTTTCTGACCGTTACAATGTTCACAATCTGTTACTCATCTTTGTTTTTAATAATAATGCCATATTTTTTTCATATTATTGATATGATTTTCAATTAAAATGTAATTTTATATCTTTGATGTTTTAATTCTATACTACCATTCTTATTACTTTATTGTTATGTATTTTTTATCATCATTAATTTTTTTATATTATTTTACAGAATTCTCAGATAATCAATTTTTAATATTTAAATACAAGTATATTATATGTAATAACATTTCATTCTTCTTACACTTTAAAGCAAAATATATTTATTTATTCTTTACAGTTTCTACTGTTTTTAGCAGTCTTCATCAGATCTTATTCTTTACTTAGAAAGATTTTGAACCTAGACTTTCAAATTCCCTTGTATTATTTTAAAATTTCATACTTATTTTCCTCCATACTTTACTTTAATTGAATACAAATTTGCTAATGAATGCTTGCCTTTTTTGATAATGTAGCTGTTCTTAATAGATTTCTGTTATCTTCTTATTGGTCTTATTCAAGGGAGCACATCTTCAATCTTTTTTAATACTTTTGAGTATTCTTTATCAATGTTATTACTCTCATTCTTAATATAGCTTTTTATATCTCTAGCTTTACATTAACACACTCATTTAATTAATCAATGGTGTTAAGCACAATATAATCTTGAAATACATATTTTTTTGTTTGTCATAATATAATTAAATTCTTCAAGCTTTCATTTGTTTGCTTCCCATATCCATTTACTTTTTGTATATTTTTTTTTAAAAAAGATTTATAATGAACTTCTTCTTTCTTTGTGAATTTCATAAGATCATATTTACCAATCAAATGATTCATATAAATAAGATTCCAAAATAGATAGCTTTATCATCAAGGAGTATGACTAATGTTCATAAAAATATGAAGGCATTTAAGTCTCATATGGAGCCTTTTTTTATGGATTTTGTTTGTTCCTGTTGTAAATACATAAGAATCTAGAGTTTTTTACATTTAAATTAGCTGATAATGATTTTATATGTTTTGGATGGATTCAAACTTTTTATGCTTTTATGTTAAATTTAAGGAGTGCTTAACAATAGCTATAAACAGCCTCTTATAATATTGAGACAACTTAAGGTTTGGTTTGACAACTGCATTATTCTTTGAATTTCTGGTTGATAAAAACTTTGTCATACTTTGTTTATGTTTAAATATTAAGTTAATAATATGAAATAAGCAATAATAATATGTAATATTATTATTACAATCAAAACTAAACTGTAAAAGAGGGTGGTAAATAAAGAAATGTGTAATAGTAGTAATGTGCATGGATGATTTAGTATTATATGATAATATGTAATATAGAGAGCACACCAATAGTTTAAAACAAAGCTCTTAATTGATAAGTGTGATAGGAGAAAATATTTAAAATCTCTATCTGGAATATTCTTATCCAATTGGTTTTGAGCTTATGACTCACCTCAGTGTGGAGCTAGAACATTCAAACATTAGATCAGTGTCCAATTGGTCTGGAGATAAGAATATTCCAGATAGAGACTTTAAATATTTTCTCTTACTGCACTTATTAATTAAGAGCTTTGTTTTGAGCTATTGATACACTCTCTATATTACATATTTGTAACTACAAGCTCATAAAAGCAATGTCACACTCTATATAACTTGCTTTATTGATTATTGTAATTTTATCTTTAAGGCTTTAGCAATAATAATATCTAAAATATATGTGTGCTTTAAAATGATGCTATCAGTTTGAATTTATTTAAAGATTTTTAGATAAATAACAATAGTGATTATGAGGATTGTTTACATTTTCCTGAAGTCTTAGATTGTATGTTTAAATAATAAAGTTAACTGAGTAAATCTGAGTTCATTTGTGAATTTATGGTTTGGCACCTGGGATCCAAATACCAGAATTTTCTGATTAAAAAAAGCAATCTTAGCTTTTCACACTAATCCTTTTTTCCATGAAATTGACCAATGCAAATAAGGGCTTCTTGTTCTTTTTATAATTATGAAGAGGAATCAGCATGTTGTTTTTTCTTACAAAATTACCCTACTACAAGTTGTTCTCTAATAGATTTCCTGCATCTTCCTTAACATCACTAATAAACAGTATTTGCAAAAGTTTCTCTTTGTTCTTTAAAATTACAATTTCTTTAATTCATATCTTTAGGTTTCTAAAATGCCACTTTGTTTTTAAATATTGAAGAAATTTAAATCTTCGCTTTTAATAAATTTTTAAAAGTGAAAATAGAAACTATTGTCATGTACTTGCATATATTTTTGCAATTACTTGACATTTGATCTTCTCATTATATTTACAGGTGTTTGATTGTGTGTATTTATTTTGGTTATTATCAAAATTTTGTAATTTTTTTAGTTGTTTAATACCTCTCTTCACACTGCATTATTTATTATCACATATTATAATTATTCTGTTTCTTTAAATCTTTTATGCTATTTCATCTTATGTATTTACCTATAATGTCCAATTTTGGGAAGAAATAAAAATTATATGATCAGATCCAAACATTTGCTTTTGCAGTTTAATGTAATCTGTAATTAGATGTAAATCATTTCTAATCCACAAACAAAATTTAAATCTAAATATATACGTGCTGTATATAGCCAGTTTTTTTTATGCATGTAAACCTGACTTACTTATATAGTTCACAGAGACATGAAATGCAAAAAAAGATTTAAAAATTTGTTGTACACATCAATACAGCTCTCAGTTCCTATGAATCTCATTCTGAAATATCTTTTGTGATGTATTGCGTTTATTTTTGTTAAAAACTATTTCCATATTATAAATCATGTCTAATAGTAAATATACGTTTGAAGGGAAGAAGTCCTAATAATGTAAAGTTTGACTTCATGGAAGAAATCGTAGAAGTAATTACTTATGCGAGTTGCTATTTTTCTATATGCATATAATTTACTGCTGTGTGTGACTAACTGTTGTCAAGAATTCTTGAAGGGAAAAGTATAATTTTAAGGTTTTGACATATCAAGAAATTGTAAAATATTTTTTAAGAACTACTTTATGTATTTCTCAAGTTATCAAATTCCCATAATACCAGTTGTTATATAGAAAATTAAAAGTAATCGCATAAGAGATGCTTTCACGACTTTAATTAAATTGGGGGGAACTTGGAATTTTTTCTTTTACAAGCAGGCATAGAATTTTTTTTTTTTTTTAGGAAGTCAACCATAGTCAAATGAGTTAGTTTTCTTGCTATTGGTTAGAAATAACTATTCTTAGCTTGAAGATAAAACAAAGAAGAAAACCCTTAAGCCTGGCAGGTGGATAACCTGGTGAGTAATGTTTTATTTTGGAGAGCTGCTAGCGAGGCCTTTGTCCTACAGTTGATATTAGAAACACAGTTTTAATCTCGTTTTTACTTTTTATATATAATTAATGAAATTTTTAAAATAAAATGTAAATTTGAAAAATCAATTTGCAAGTTTTTTATTCAATTTTCTTTGATCTTATTAAATTAAATACTTTTCACATTTTAAAAATATATATTATTCCTTATTTTTATCTTTCGTATTATTATAATCACAATTTATGTTCAATGGTTTTGGAATGAAGTGATATGTAATGTATTATTATTGTTAATCCAGATGTGATGGTTTGCTTTGATGTATATCATCTTTTTGTCTAATGATCAGAATTGCTATTTATATAATTCAGGTCTCCGTAATATATATAGTTGCTTAGTTTTAGACCCATCCATCTATCAAGCAGGTTAACTTGAACTCAAAATCTTAAGATAGTGAAAACTTTCTAATCAATACCTAAATATTATAGCATAGATAGAATATCATTAATTTGAATATGTATTATTTAAAAACGTTTTATTATCCAAGCAGAATTAATGAAACAAATTTGTTCAATGTACAGAATGTATTCAATTGCTAATAAATACATCACTTTAAATTAAATTTAAGACAATTTGCATGTGCTACCAATGCCATTTGTGGTCTTTATTTCAGAAAACATCTTTTTAGTAGCTAAGATGGCAGGTATAAATGATCATTTTGTACTAGAAGGCACTTAGATAAGGGCTATGAAACTGACAGGATTCACAAGGTCATTTCTCTTGTGTTAAAGAAAGTATTTTTATTAATGTTTGTTTTCATTTTTGTTTGAATTTACAAGAATGTGCATAAGATCCATTCCTAAATCCAATAAAAGCTCAGAAATCTGGGATTTCAGCTTAATGATATTTTATCTGTATTATTGAATAGTACTCATCATCTATTTAACTTAATTTCTTTTCAAAATATTTATTTAGGTTAATGTTATACTAGTAGATGAAAGTTGTTGTGATACATGATATTCATTATTTATGTGTAAAGTGATGACATTGAAACTAGTGTACAATTTGTTTAAACAGTCTTAATAAGTGTGTAATAGTTTGTTGAACTATTAATGGTCCTTCTGTTTTTTTCTTGCTTTATGGTATTATTTAGACATTGAATACGATCCAGGTGTCATTGTGTCGGTTTAGTGAGGCCATGACTTCATCTCTTTTCTTTAGTTTCTTTATTGTGTTTAGAAAGAATTTTGTCTCATTTTGTTGAGGGAAGTGGAAGATTTTGTGGCATCTAATGATTATTACAAATGTTTATAGTAAATTAATTATTATTCTTTTTTTATTTTCTCTTGCCTTCAGTCATATAGGTCAGTACAGAACCTCATAATTCTGGAACTCTCGAGTTATTAATGTGTATTATTTATTATAAAGGAACTGTGTTACTGTGAAACCATATTTTCATTCTTTCATTACATGCAATTCATATTTCTTTTTTTTTTCAACTTTTTTTTTAAGCGTTTTTTTTTTTAATAATTAGAAGGAATTGTTTAATAATGGCAGTCATTGATGATAACCTTTTATCTTGAAGTGAAAAGTTTGAAAATTATCCAATAAAGCAGTTATGAAGAATGTGGTTTGATAATAAATTTGAATGTAGTGATGATGAAAATGATTGAAATGTATATCATATTTGACAGTATGCTGTGTTAAATTATTTAAATAGTCTTCATCAAGAAATTTTATCTTCCATAAAGAAGTGACAAAATAAAAAGCAAATTAGAATACAACTTAAAACATACTGTAATATATATTTTTTAAAAACATATTGGAATGTATTAAAAAATATGACAGGTTTTAAAAATTCCTAAAACCTGTGAAATTGATGTGTAAAATTATAATTATTTATGAAAAGAAGATTTGAAATTTTTTGATTCATTACCAAAGCAGTAAATATTCCTGATGCAGATTTTCTAATTAGTAGAGGAATTTTTTTTTACATATTGGAAATTAGAAGAAGACTGTTATATTTAAGAAAAACATTTTTAAATAAGGTAGAAAAATTTTTGAAAAGGGAAGAATAATGTATTAATATATTCTATAAAGAAGGGTCTGATGGCACAGTAACTTTCTCATTTTCCTGCCATGACTACATTGTAGAATCAAGTCCAGGCTACGTGTAACTCAGAAAATATTTGCAGATTGCAGGCTAGTCAAGTTTACATCTAATAACTAACCTTCAGTCATCTAATTATTTTTTAAATAATTTGTTTTTATTGTTAGTCAGAGATGATACAATATTTTTATTGTTAGCCAGATGATACAATATAAAAAGCTTAAATTCTAAACACTCTTAGCCTAACAGTTAACTAGCTTTGTGAATAATGCCTTCTTCACTGGTCATCTTTGAAAGGCTGTTCGAAAGTCTCTTAAATTATAGTATATTATTTTAAGTCTGCTTATCATTTTCTATTTTTATATTTTTTACCAAAATTTTAAGCAGCACAAATTGTTATGAGGTAAGTGATAAATTTTTGATGTGGCAAAAAAAGAAACAGCATTTTGGCAATATGCAAAACCATTAATGGCAAAAATCAAGTATGAAGTAGATTTGGAATAATTAGGATCAATTCAAATTTTAAAACAAATATTTTCATTCTTGAAAAAATACAGAAACAAAAGGTACATTAATTTGTAACTTAAAATTCTATTTCAGCCCAAAATAATCAGATTTTTTTACATTTATAACTGAGAACTTGTCATTAGTCTTTCCAGCTCCATGCCAAGATCTGAAGTTTGGATCCAGGCCAGATAAACAAATTTGTTTCAATGCCAAATTGATTTAGATGTTGTTGTTTAAATTACACAGCCCATATCCATTCGATCTGATTATCCATTAATGAATGAATATCTTATTGTTTTTAATTAAAAGGTGAAAGTTTTAGATTAATCTGGATTGATAAGATGTATGATGATATATTAACTATAAAAATATAAAGTACAATGGTAATATAATACACTCTTCACCACTAGAAAAGAAATGCCATGCTTCTATAGATAAGTCATCTTATGATCCCAGCTTACCCAGTGCTTTTCAGTAGTGAAATCTATTTTTACTATTCCTGCTGTATCACCTGTATAAAGTTGGATAATCAATATGCACCAGATAGGAATTTATTAAGTACTATCATTTTATCCTCAAGCTTATACTAGATGTCATAACTGGAATTCTTTGGATTCTGAACCTATGTTCATTTTTTACTGTTAAACAAAGAAACATGTTTTTGAACAAAATTCTGTTATTTGTTTGAAGTTTTGTTTTTTAAAAAATAAGATTTTTTATTATTATTTTAAACTTGTTGTTTTTTTAATATTAAAAACATACTTTCAGCAAAAAATGTCTCTGATTAAAATGTATATTTTTAGATTGTTTTAGCAATTACCAATAGAAATGTGATTTTCAACAGAAAACAGTATATCTAAGTAGTTCAAAAATTGATATTATTGTAAAATTTTTGAATGACAAATTATATCTTAACATTAAATAATGCTGTAAAGTTACGTTTTAATTTTTAAAATATATAATTTTTAATATATATAATATTATATTATTTACTGTTTATGAAAACATCGAATTTTGAATCTTATTTTAAATTTAAGTTGATTAAATTATTCCCCTTTATTTATTTATTTTGCATCCTAAGCAGTTTAACATATAATAGAGTGGCAGATAGAGCTAAAGATTTCAGTATCACTTCTCAACAGAGAATAATACCATTGCTGTGTTCAATTTCATGATCTCTTATATGAATTCTGAACATTTAGCTTTATAACTATTTACTTATTGTTAAAACAAGATGGCGGGTACATGTTTAGTAAATGTTTTTATTCTTATGTATATTAATAAGAACTACACAACATAGAAATGGATTAATTTTAATCTTTCATTTATGTGTATAGGTATTATGTTATTATAGACTACTGCAGAGTAAAATCCTCCCAAACTTTCTCCAGAATGAGATAATGAAGGAAGAAACAATAGTAACTAGAATCCTTCATTGTCAGACAATGAGGATTTTTTGTGTTTTTTCTTTTTGATTTACCTTTTAGCCGATAAATCAATAGCAAAGTACCACTGGTAATAATGCACGATTTTGCTGCTTATTTAAATCGAATTTCCTTTAGGCAGAGAACTTAACATACGTAAATATATAAATGAGGCATTTATTTATATAGCGCTATGTTTATAAATTGTAATAAACTAAAGATTAGCCTTTCAAGCTAAAGTACATGCGCTTTTTACGAACGTTAATAATAATAAATGAATACTTTCATTTCCAACACAAGATAAAGTCTTTGCGAAGGAATAAATGAATCCACTTAGTAAAATACTAAAAATAAATAAAACAATTTGTAATTGCCGTATATAAAAAGTACTTTTGATTATATAATCATTATTAGCTTAAATATTACTGAATTGGGGGGGGGGGGTATGAGCCATTCTGAGCTTGATGTAGTTTTATTTCACTTTAACAATATTTTTTATTGATGAATATGGTTTCTTTTATTTTGTGTTTTTAGTATTTGGGCCCCCCTTTTTAACATCAACTTTATTAAAATTAAAAATAAACTTTGACTTGTGCATTGATGTATATTTAGACAAAATAGACTGCTTAACATCTTTTATTTTGTTATGCTTTAGACTAAAAAAAATATTATGAAAGAATATGTAATTAAAAGTATTTTGTGTGTGTTTTATTAGTTTATGAACTAATAATGTTCTAAAATAGAATACCATTGCATGATGGTACTTAAGATAATTTTCTACATAAACATATTACTATTGACTGACTAATAATTTGATAGAAGACTGGATTTGTTTTGAAATTGAAAATTTCTTAAGTTAGTTTTGGGAATTTTCAGCTTTCTAAAAAACGTTTCATTTCAGCTGGGTTCGAACTCCAAGTAATGTACTTAAGATAATTTTCTACATAAACATATTACTATTGACTGACTAATAATTTGATAGAAGACTGGATTGGTTTTGAAATTGAAAATTTCTTAAGTTAGTTTTGGGAATTTTCAGCTTTCTAAAAAACGTTTCATTTCAGCTGGGTTCGAACTCCAAGTAATGTACTTAAGATAATTTTCTACATAAACATATTACTATTGACTGACTAATAATTTGATAGAAGACTGGATTGGTTTTGAAATTGAAAATTTCTTAAGTTAGTTTTGGGAATTTTCAGCTTTCTAAAAAACGTTTCATTTCAGCTGGGTTCGAACTCCAAGTAATGTAATTAAGATAATTTTCTACATAAACATATTACTATTCACTGACTAATAATTTGATAGAAGACTGGATTGGTTTTGAAATTGAAAATTTCTTAAGTTAGTTTTGGGAATTTTCAGCTTTCTAAAAAACTTTTCATTTCAGCTGGGTTCGAACTCCAAGTAATAGTATGCCTGTTTGATGCACTAATTAATATAACGTAAATTCTTCTGATGTTTTTGTTAATTTTATCTTTTTTTTTAATCTATATTTTAAAAACTTTGTTCCAGCTAGGGTTATTTTTTTTTTAAAAAAAAAACAACATTCTAATTTATAAACAATAGCAGAAACGAGAAGTCAAATGTATTAAAATGCCATTTAGTTGAAATATTTGCTGCAATATTTTTAGGGTATTCTCTTAAATCTGATATAATCTTGTAATATTAATTGTTCATTGCCTTTTCAGTGAAAATGTGAAAAGTTCATCTGCATAATTACTTTTATAAGAGATTTTACTAGTGTGGAAGGGGAGAAAATTATAAAAATGGAATGCTTCTGTCATTTTTCTACCTTATATTTGAAGAGTTTTTCGATATATAAGCAATGAGAATATTGACAATTCTAGCCCCCCCCCCCCACATTTCTCAATCATCCTGCATAATGAGTATTCCTCAACAGCTGTTACACCAGTCTAAGCTCAATTTATTATTGTGATGGAACTTTGTTTCTTTCTTAGATGAAAACAGTGCAGTAGCTTAGTTGCTATCACTCTAATTGTTCTAGTAATAAACATTTATAGTTTTTCAGTTTTAGAATATGAGAGGACATCATCTGAAGGATCCTTAAAGTCAAAATCATGAGTAGCATTAAATGGTTATTTTTGCTTGTGAAGATAATTTTAAAAACACGTTTTATAAAAGATAATAGATTTTTTTTTAAAAATTGTGATAAAATATAAAATAGCTTTTTGAAACATGAATTTTTTTTCTTCAGTACAGGCTTTTTCATACCTGCACTTATTTATGTAATATATGGGGGGTTTGAACTCAGTCTTTTACACGACCTTTAACCATCCATGCTATCTCATACTGCTGATATCCTTGATCACACACATGTTGAAAAGATAAATAATCACCAATATTCGTATTTCGTGATAAACCAGCACTCATCAGTTGGTCCAGATTATTATCTCTACACATATATACAATCAAAGCTCAGCTTATATTACGATAGCCAATCTTCATACTTTAATGGACAGGCTTTTTGTAAAATATCTGACTGCAGGGCATAGTTTTTCTCCCAATAGCTCCTCATAGAGGATCGATGAAAGAGAAGGCAATATTCATCAAGGTTGCCAACATAATTATGAGTGAAAAGATTGAACAATTATGGATCAGTGTTGCAAATTTCTGAGTGAAAGGAAGGAATAATTTTCTATCCATATATATGTATAAATAATTAATTATCAATTTGTTGACCAATATTGGATGATCAGTTAGGTTCGTTATTGGAGATGTTAGTAATATGGATCATAGTTTTAGATATATCTCAAAATTCAGGATATTAATTTAATAATAATAGTTTACTACTGAATTGAATGATAAGCACTAATATATGTGTGTGTGTTTGTCTGTGTGCGTGTGAGAGAGAACAGTGATAATCATAACATGCTGATAATTGTGTGTTATGTATATTCACATTATGGAGTTTTTATAATTTTGTTTCATTATGCTATTAATTAATATTGAACTTTAATATTAAATATTTGGAGTCTGATTTAGTGTTATTTTAATGTCATATACGAGATTGCATGTTTAACAATTGTGAGTCCAAGTTCTTTTGCCATTAATCTAAGATTACAATTACAAAAAGTAGGTATCTTATAAGGTGAAAGTAAAATGACACTAATTCTTTAACTGCTAAAAGATATCACCATCTAGATGATTTCTGATTTTTCTGAAAGACAATATAAGCTTAGATTATTAAGTAAATTTTTTTAAAGTCTGATTCAGAGAGTAGTCCATTATTTTGAAGATGATCAAAGCAATTTAGATGGAGAGTACATCAAAATAAATTAGCCTTAATCTCTATCTTTTTAATATTTTAGCACAAATAATGTGATCACCCATTAAATAAATCATGTTGGTTTATTCTAATAACACAGATTGGTTTACTCTAACTAATATTGTTGATTACTTAAGAGAATCAAAGATCATTAAGATTATGGTAGCTATGTGATTAAACAAATGTTACCTAAGAGTTAGTAAAATTGAAATAATCATAAAGAAACAAAGACGAATATTAAGTGTTGAGTGGAGTAAATGGAAAGTCAGATTTTAACTATACTGCAATAGGAATTACAGTATTTAAGGTAAATGCCAAAAAAAAAAAAAATCTTTTGGATGAGTAGCTCACTTCAATAAAATATCCAAAAGAAAAAAATAAATAAGAATCTTAAGTAGAAATATATACATTAGAACACAAACAAACACATATAATTGATTGCATTCAGTCTAAATAAATGCAAGAGCCAAAGAAATAACTGATTAAGAATTGGAGAAACATCAAAATTACAAACTATAAAGTAGGTAGTAACTATGGAAGAAAAAAGAGTAAAAGAAATAGAAATAAAAAGCCAAACCATGATGTAAATAGATTAAAATTATTGTGTGATAAGGAAAGCAAGGGAAAAGTATAGAGGATATTCTACAATGTATGTAAAGAATGAGAAAATTGTGAAAGACATTAAAAATAAAATGCATTAATGAGAGAATAAAAAATAGTCCAAGAAGAAAAAGAAAGAAATGAGAGTAGGACAAGAATGTAAAAAAGAAATCTTACAGGATATAGAAGATTAAAAAATGTCTATTAATGAAAGTCTGAAGGTAATACAAGAGGAAGTAGTTGAAGGATCAAATGAATAGATATATTGATCAAAGGATAATGGTCAAGCATTTTAATCAATCTCATCAGATGATAAAGGAAATCGACAAAAAGGATGCAACTAGTTTCAATGAATAATGAATTACATACAGAATCAAAAAGGATCCAGAAAGAAAATTTGGATATAAGTTCAAATGAACCTGATCAAAGACTATAGATTGTAAACCAATTTCTGGAGATTTGAATGTTCAGAGAATTGTTAGGAAATGTTTCAATAGAGCAGCTGAGAGATTTTGTTTGCAGGAGTCTTCTCAAGAATAGTATCTATTTGTTTAAAAAAACCACCGAGTTTATGAAAAATCATATTATCAGGATGGTATATTATACCATTTATCTGAGGAGAAATATAAGCAGGAAGAAGGAAGTTTATACACTTTTTTCTGGAGACAGATTGCAAAATTAAAAGTTTAAACAGCAAGCTCATTGTCAGAATGTCAACATAAACAGATTGTCAGACAGAACTTTTCCAAGTAAAATAGAGCATATGTTAATAAGAACAGATTGTAACAATTGGTCAAGTAGCAGAATTTTTGATTACATTGGATTTAAATACTCAGCCATCAGAAAGTCCAGAGAAAAGAAAATCCACATACCAGCAATATTGGTATATTAAAAATGAGAAAGAAGGTCAACTGTAGATAAACAAAGAGCAGAAGAAGCATCAGAAAACAGGAAATACCTGTATATTGAAGTTACACAGTAATAACTATATCATCTATAATGATGATGCCACCAATTGTCCTCACTTTTGCAACATCCATCTCAATGAAAATATGAAAGAGAAAAGAATTGGATATCAAATGGAGAAAATAGTTGGAAGATTGGCAGAGTTATTCTGTATTATAATCACTGTGCTGAAGTTTAGCAACAGCAAACACTTTAAAAGACATTAATGAGCATAAGACTGACCCATAAGAAAACTCTAAAAGATAGCACAGTCCTTATCAATGTGAATGGATTTATACTGGAAAAGAAACTTAAGTTTAAGAACAATTGGTAAACATTAAGAATAAATGAGAGTGAGATTTTATTGTTTGTAGTGTAACAATGATTGGAAGATGTGTGATGTGTACAGAGATTTTCAAAAGTCTGCTAATGAATGTTGTGTTTTGTTCAGAGTAGTTGTTTATCAAAGGTAGGTAGGCTGTTTGTCAAACTGATCACACAATAATGATATTCAATCCTTTTAGGCATAAATAAACTGATAAATGGGTGACCTTACTATTTGACAACTTCTGAGTGCATTTTATTTTACCAGATGTAGGATTCTTGGTCATTTGATAGTAAATTATTCTAGTAATTTATTACCAGTATTGTACTTTGTATATGGGTGAGATTAGACTTGAAATAACCAAGTGTTAATCCTGAGTTTATCATAAGGAGCCAATATCTGCAAGTGGTAAAGTGGCATTGATAAGATGAAGTACTTATTAAGTCTTCTCATCATGAGATATTATTGATAATGAGATTTTTTAAGGGTAAAATGGATATATTGGTATTAAGAAATGGAAATGATAACAAAAACAAATTCAAAAAACAAATGTGAATACAAACATAAATATAATAGGTATTATATTCAATAGATACAATATAGACACATTAAAGTAATGGAGTAAAAATCTCATTATGAAGAAAATATTTTGTCATGAAGAAAGAAATAGAACTGCTCCATATAAGTAATTTGTTCCTAATTTCTAGGAAGGAGTAATATCCTAATAATATCTCATAGCCTAATAAAAATATAGCATAAAATAGGTCAGGGAAAATAATTAATAAAATAAAAGTAAAACATGAGAGTCAAAGCATGTTAACTCAGTACCAAAAAAAAAAAAAAAAGAGATTTAAATATAAAATATAGGCTGTCTAATGAATATATATGTATAATGGCTATATATTGTATAACAGTAGCAGTGTATTTTAAATAGCTAAGACTATATGTTTGCCAATACTTTAATAAATGATCAATGATAATCATTATTGTATTTATCTAGAGGGAATTGTGCCAAAGTTATGGGTGTATATCAAAATATGGCAATTTACTGTTGATTAATACTGCATATATGATAAATATATATATGAGAGATGGTGACCTGGCCAACTGATGAGTGTTGGTTCAGTGCAAAATGCATCTTGGGGATCTTTGTTTTTTTATTGTGTTTTTAGCCATATATTTTCAAAAGATGGTGTGGAGGTTACTTAATACATTTACATTAGATTTTTTATGAGAGGGTATAGTACTATGGTTAATAGCTTTCACAAGCATTTCAAAATGCAAAATATTAATTTTAATTATGAGTTTAATCTTTTCATTAAATGATAAGCAACAGAAATACATATGAAAGCACCGACTAACATTTCATTCTGATAAGTGTGTGTGTGTTTTATATATAACATTATGGGATTTTTATATTTCTGTTTTTTCATGTTATTAATTTTTATTAAGCTTTAATATTAATTGCTTTCAAGTTCAAGTCATCTCTTATGTTGTTTTGTATTCTATCTTAAGTCATATATTTATTTTATACAAGTAAGACTGCATAATACCATCATATGAAATAAGATTATATTTAACAATTGTCTTAATTCAAATCTTGTGCTTAATTGAGAATCAGTAAAGTGGCATCAATCCTTTTAGATAATAAAAAATGGTAGCATCTAAATGATTTTTGTATTATCTGGAAACAAAATAAGCTGGGGTTATTAAGTAAGCTTTCTTAGAGGCTGATTCAGAGAGGTATGCATTATAATTTCAATTAGGTACAGCAATGTGTATGAAAAAGAATACTAAGCAATATTAACTCCGTAACATGTTAACAAATATTATGTCATGCATGAAATATATTTTCATGGTATACATTACTAATTATATTTAAGATGATTTTCTGCCTTATGCATTAATGCACTGTTAAATACAGTAGCTAAAGATTTTGTCCTAGTTTGATTCTCTTCTGAGTGATATAATGAGGGGAGGGACATTATGTCTATTTAGTCAATAAAATAGAATTGTTATGCTCATTCTGGCTATTAGTATTCCAGTTGTCCTGAATGGTTAACTGTATAATTATTTTATGTAAGACATCTTCTAACTATAATATATATACAGATTACGCTTTTTAAAAAGGATTTATAAAATTAAATAAGTAAGCTCATTATAAACTTATAATTTAATATTAGAAGAAAATTATTTAGAACAATTTTTATTCTATTTATATAGGGTCATTGCTATCTTGTGATTTGATAATAATATATGTTCTGGTATCTATCAAAGAATCTGGGGTTTTAAAACTTGAGTAAAAGAATTAGAAAAGGCTGAATGATTGTTTAGTCGTTTTTTTTTTTAAAAGGCCTAAAAAATTCCAGAGATTTTAATATTGACCAAGAAAGTAATTTGAGATCCACTGAGAATAGGAATGCTAAAAATAAAAAAATAATGTTAATAATGAAAATATTTTAGTTTACATATATGTTTAGCAATAACTCGGATACACACACACACGTAAACTCGATTATTTTGTTTGCTGCTTGAAAAGAGAGAGAACAAAAGCAGATGTCTTTGTCAAAATATATGTTAAAATAAAATGGTGAAAATTATTTTTTGACTATTTATAGTCTCTGCCAAAAGTCTTATGCAATTTTATATTGCTAAGACTACTAATATATGGTATGGCTGAAGATCTATCAGCCCCATATAGCTATTTGAGTTGGATAGCTGGGTTTGAAGACATGTAGATGTCTGAAAATTTCAGATTTTCCACTCAATAGATAACTTTTAGCTAGTGCTTAGCTTTGGGTTGGTATTTTTAGATCTAGTGTCTGAATCTACCCTGATACCTCTCTGAGGAGTGCCAAAGCATGAAACCATGGTCAGGGGTTTGGGGAGGGGTTCCTGACAGAGATATTTTAAGTGCTGGTTCTGGCTAAGCATTTATCATAAAGCTTGTAGAGGAATTGACAATCCTCACTGTTTATAACTTACAAGCTTAAGAGATAGGGTCATGTGATCTATGACTTGATCTATGACTCTTGTTTTGACTATGTATACAAATGTTCCTTTTTTATTTTGTAAACTAAACATATTTTGTATCTATTCCAATCTTCTCTACCTGCTTTAAAACAAGAACTTTATACGATGCAGGATGCAGGTCTATTTAGCAATCATACTATCTACTATGGAAGTTAGACCTAGAAAAATGGTCTAAAATAACCTGTCTCACATAGTCTGAGTAGATTGTTGCATGTAACAGATTACTCATTCTGCAGTAGAAGTAATAAGGATAGTAATAATGTCAGTAGTAATACTAAACCAAAAGTAAATATTATAGATCTAATTTTTTTCTTACTATAGGTACATGTAATGTGTGAACTTTATACAAACTCTTCAAGACCAGATTGGAGGACTGCATTTGTGGCTAAGGAACAGTCAAGATATAGGATTAATATAACTGCTTTTAGTAATATTTATTAAGGCTATCTTGTATTAAAGATTTGCAGAGGTTCCTACTGTCATTTTTTCAGGCACATAATCTTAAGGTTATAACCTTAATAAATATTACTTTAAGTAACGAATATGCACTTTATAAATATAATTATTATAACTGCTTTTAGTGAAATTCATTTCTGAGAGGAAGGAAGCTTAACATAACAGATGGATGGATATAAAGTTTATATATATATATATATATATATATATATATATATATACTTTATATATATATATATATATATATATATATATATATATATAGAAAAACAGATCAGTAATTGAAAGGAGAATGAATGGTCTTGAATTTGTTGTGAATACTAATTTAATATCTTCTGTTGTTGGAATTCCTTATTGTGTCAATGGAAAACTAATGATGTCAAAACTCACTTAGCAAAATGGAATATTGCTCATTTTATTAGTGCCTATCCTCCAGCCTTATATTCAGAAAATTCTGAGAAGAAAAATTTGTATTCTTTGTTGAACAGCATTATTACAACAATACCATTGAAAGTGTATTTTTTTTATTTTTGGAAGTTTTAATGCATGTAGTTAGTACAAATATGGTCAAAGGTTATTTTAGATAATGGTACTGATGCTGTAAATTATGCACAACTCATGGATTAACTATACAAAAACTTTGTTTAGACAAAAAATTGCTATAAAGGAACTTGGAAGCATCCATGCGCAAAACAATGGTATGTAATAGATTACATTATCATTAGATATCAGAATATAAAAAAAGTTCACATTACATGGGAACTTACAAGCTCAGATTACCACACTCCAAGATTGAAATGATAGATACATTAAAGAATAGATATTCTTCTAATCATATTCATCTGAAAATTAATATTCATTTTTCAGAAGAATCTATTATATGTACTAAATTTTAACAGCTATTAAACACTAGAATTGCTAATTAGGATCTTCAGGACTGTCATAATGCTGGAGTACAGAATTCTCTTAAGGTGTGTCTTATGGATAGAGGGAAATATAGTCTTGGGTTTAGTAAAAGGAAGAATATGACTGGTTTTCTGACAATGATCATATTATTAGTGATTTAATTAAAATGAAATGTGACATTTTTTTTTGTTTAATAAAATAATAGATTAGATGTAGAATTGGGTAATAAATATCTGAAGGCAGAATTTTAACTGATAAGAAGCTTTGAAAATTATTATGGATTAAAACTATAAAAAAGATAACAAATATTCACTGATTGTGGTCATTCTAGATTCTTTTTGATGCATTGAAAGCAACACAGAACTAAGAAGAGCTATCAGTCCTATTAATTCCAGCAATTTTATATGACAATAATATTTTAAACAGATGTAAGAAGTATTTTGATCATCTTTTGAGATGTTGACTTTTAATGATATATTTATTTTATCCATTCATGTACAGTTGGACAAAGTTATCCAACGTAACAAAGTCAATAACAGATTCTGTAATCTTAAAAATGGAATGGCTGCAGATTCTTATGAGAGACCTGGAGAAGCTTTAAAGTATAGTGATGATATGTTAATTTCAAAAATATTGGAAATTTTTTGTGGATATATAGACTCATGAAGCTGTAATTCTGATATTAAGGATGATTTTATTATTACAATGTTTAAAAACAAAGGGAATAGATAAGATTGCAATAATTACTATGAAATATTATTATCCACCACAGAAAATGTACTTTTTAGGAATTTTATTGAATAAATCACTTCCAATTATTGATGATTGATTACCAGAGACTCAGTATGGTTTTTAAAAACTTTAAAGCACTATAGACATGGTATTTTTTGCCAAGAAAATGTAAGAAAAAATTCAGAAATAATTTTACTATTGAAATAATCTGTAGGTATTTATAAAAATAAATAATCTTTATTTCAAATATATTTTTAATGCATAGACATTCCATTCCTCCGATTCTCAAAATGATGGGCTTAATAACATATGTAATCATGAAGCTTTTTAGGAGGGCTGTGTATACAGAAAGTTTTGAGAATAAATCTTTCTACTTCCTCCATCAAAGTAGTTGCATTCTGTTTTTCTTTACTTCCTCCATCAAAGTAGTTGCATTCTGTTTTTCATCCTAGAAAACTCCTTTTTATCCTCCAACTGATCTTGTCACTAATTTAATCAGCTAACAAAATATATATATATATTTTACTTCTTTCATTATCAGATTATTTTCATAAATGTCCAGTGATGATTAATCAAAATGAGGGCAAACATGATATATATATATATATCCTCATTTCCCTTCCATTTTCTAATTTTACTAGTCATAATTATTTTGATAACATTCTCAATATTATGCCTGGCATCCATTTACTTTTTTGAATATTGCGTATCCTTACACTTTCTTTTACTTTGAATTTTTACAATCATAATTTTTTATTTTCTTAGTGGGTGGAAATAACTTCAATTAAATGAGTACGGAATGGATGCCACATTAGTAACTCTGCTGAAGTTTTATTTGTTGCTGTACTCAGGGTAAAATGTTGATTAAACATAGCGTTCACTGATGCTTCTGATACATTCTTTTAATTGCTTTCCCCATTATTTTGTTACTCTCAGGTTGATAAGATGGAGTAAAAATATGCCAAATTTCTTTACCCTGTAAGAAATATTTACATTTCTGTAAAGCAAAGCTGCTTCCATTATTCATTACTATGATCTCTGGATACCTGTGAGTAGCAAATATTTTCAATACTATTATGGTACATTCTGCACTTGCATTCATCTGTATTCCATTCCATGAGAGAATGAATCAATTAATAGTAGTATTATGTAAGCATTTAAAGGTTCTGTATGGTCTAAATGGATACATACTCAAGTGATGGTGGACTTTGTCCAAGTTTATAATTAATTAGGTGGCATTCTGAACATTTTTTGACAACTAGTACATTGTTTAATCATCAACTCAATATCACCACTTAAATTTAGCCACCATATGTAAGATCAAGCCAAAGCCTTCTTTATAATTCCAGGACGACCTTTATGAAAAAGATCCAAAATGTATTTTTGGTTTTGGGAGTGAACAAATATGTGATTTGTCATAAGCATACATTCATTGCAGACTGAAAGTTTATACTTTCCAGATCAGTTTCACCATTTTCATAGGACAAATTTTAGACCAGCCATATTTAATCCACTTCATTAGTTGGATGTATCCCTTGTCTTACTTAATCCACTCAGCTATAATTGAACTATTAAGCCCTATAGAGTTTAATATGTCTATGTGGTTGATTTTACTAATCCATATTCCTTCTCCTTAATTTGAGGTAACTTAGACAAAGCTTCAACATGATCACTAGTTTTTCCATGCATATAAACTAGTTCATAGTCATAATGTAACCAGATATTAATCCAGTGTGGCATGCTTTGGCTGATGTATTCAGGAATTTTTTTCCCAGTGCCAAATATTGTCATTAGTTGCTGATGATCTATGTTGTTTTGGAAATTTTGCCCTTAAATATATTGGTGAAACTTTCTTAATAGTGAAAACCATTGCCAGTGCCTCCTTGTCATCAGGCTATAATTTTTTTTTAGGTACCGATAAAACTCATGAGGCATATGTTATTGAATTTTCACCTCATAACATGAATGGGAAATAATTGCAACATTGTATTCTAATGCATCTGTTGTTATAATAACATCTAGGTCACTATAATATATCAAATAATTTATCAAATAATTAAAAGATCTTTTGCTTTTTGAAAAACCTAATCTTGTTTGCTGGTCCACATCTAACTTTTTTTTCTTCCAAAAGCTGATACAATGGTGATAACCAATGCGATTTTTCTTTTAAAAAAACTTTCATAAAAGTTAAGTCCCAAAAATGCCTGAAGTTCTTGTACGTTTCTTGGCATTTTTTAATGCCTTTACCATCTCTGTATTAGGATATCTTCCATTTGTATTTATATGTTTTGAAGAACTTTATTTTTTTAGTGGATCAAATATATTTATCAGTATTTATTTTAGCTCTTACTTTTTCCAACTTTGAGCAGGCTGTGTCTACTTGATTTTTTAATTCTGACTCTGTCTCAACAGTAACTAAAATGTCATCAAATAGGGATGCTGTTCATAGATTTGAAAAGAATTTCCATTTTCACCTGCAAAATATTCAAAGCTACTGGGATACCATAAAGCAATTTGTTGCATTTATAAGTCTTTTATGAGTTGACTGTGACAATATTTTTGAAGTCTTCTCAGTTACTGGAATCTGATGGAATGCCACATTAAGATCTATTCTCACAAAATACGTAGCTTTTTGCAAAGATGCTAGCACTCCATATACACTTGGAACAAAGTATGAATCTATATTAATATAATTGTTCAATGTGACTCAATAATTACCCTACAATATCAAGTTTTTATCTGACTTCATTATTTATAACAACTAGTGTGGTGTAAGTAGAATTTTCTGTTGGTGTTATGATTTCTTTAGAAACCGTCTCTTCAAGCATTTTCTTTATTTTTATTCTCAAGGCAAATAGCACCTTTCAAGATTTTCAAATAAATAATAGGTTGTGCATTCTTAATCAATTCTACATTCACTGGTCATCTTCTTAGCTCCACTGATCTGGACTTGGAATGAACTTTGTATTTAGAAAAAGTTTTAAAATCAGTTGGAGTTTTCCATTCAGGTTCGAATCCTATTAACTATACCATTCTTCTATGTCCTGAGGGTATCTATATACTAATCGGGCAGCAATAAAATAAATAACAAATATGGACAATAATTATATAACATATTTATTAACAATATGAATAATGATGTAAAAAAATAGTAATTTGATAGTCCATTAATTCAAATAGTCTCTTTAATAGATCCACAAGTGGAATAGACACTTTGGACAAGGAATAAACTAATTTATACATTTATGTCTCCTCTTCAAAAGCACATTAAACACAAATATGCATATTAGTAACCAATGAATATAGTCTTTTTAGAAGTAACTATCTCTCAATTAAATGTCTTTTGTCAATAGCTGTTTCCTTGTCAAACAAATCTCTTTACATTTTCATTTGAGTCCTTGTGTAACAAACATGATTTACCATTTTTTAACCATAATCCACATTACTAACTTCTCACTGGTAAATTCTCACTGTGGTCATAGTTAGATTTTGATTATTTACCCCTTAGTGGTAAATATTTTTATCTGACAACCAGTATATGACATATGAGAGTCTGATAATTTTAACTGTCTAATTTGTATATAAATATTTATATTTGCATATTTTATTCAATTTAATTTACTATTATAGTGATATCATTATAGATTTTGTAAAATAGTTTTAAAGGGAAATAATTTTGCTATTAAAATATTCTGTAGGTATTTACAAAAATAAGTGATCTTTATTTACAATATATTTTATACACACTATGTTTTTGTGTTTAAAATATAAACAGATTTGATCTCTTTTGCAAAAACTATGTTGAAATGCATGATAAAAGTTTCTTATGGATTATTTTTTACTATTCCATTTTTTGTAAGCCTTACTAAACGAAGATAAGTCATTACAATAGTATAAAAGAGGGACTTTATTGAGTATAAAATGTTTTACAAGGTAAATGTTGATTTACATAGTGTAATATGGAGATTTGAAATGAAACATTGAATTTTTTTGTCCATAGTAATCCAGAAATTAATCAACCTGTGAAAACTCAAAGCATTAATCCACAAGAAGATTAACCATTAAAGACAAATGAATGTTACAATTAGGAATTATTTGTAAAGTCTAGAGTTTAAATATGAGTAGCATTTTAGGAGTACAATATTGAGAAATCCAATTTGTGATGGATAAGTTGAGAATAGGAAAACACTTGGAGATAACAATATTGGAAATAATAAATTTAAATAGGGTGAATCACTTGCAATTAAAATCATTAGGCCAAACTGCAGCTTACTTTGCAGTAATAAGTGGATAAAATCGTTTATAACTGTTATGAGAAAATCAATGTTGGTAATGATCCCCACAGTTCTCTCATCTAAACCCTCCCCCTCAAAAAAACCAAGATTTAGGCCTCTGGGGCCCCTCCCAACAATCAGACTCTCATTCAACTAGCAAAGTTGAGTGTAATGAAAATTTTAGTTAAAAGGTACAATTAGGAATTATTTGCAAAGTCTAGAATTCAAAATGAATAGTGTTTTAGGAGTACAATATTGAGAAATCCAATTTGCGGTAGATAAGATGATAAATAGGAAAACACTTGGAGATTACATAAAATATGGACTAAATCAATCCACTGTTCAGTTCTTCCAAATGGCATTGAATATCTTTACAAGAGAGCAATCCCAAATACTTTGGAAAAATTATGGAAAAACTGTAGAGACTAAGGGAAAAAAAATCCAAGCTTTAAAATGTCTCTGCTGAAAACCATTCTAATCCATCATGAAAATCACATGAACAGCAAAAGGCCAGCCCTATCGATAACAACATTGGAAGTAATAAAATTGAATAAGGCGAATCACTTGCAATTAGAACCACAAGGCCAAATCACAGCTTATCTTGCAATAATACATGGATAAAATCATTCATGATGATAACGTTAAGAAATCGCCATAAATAACGTTATTTTTCCTATCTTGTGAATGAGAAAACCAACATATTATTAAAAATAGCAAATTGAAGACAGAGCTATTTGATTTTTATATCTTACTTCCTTATCTTAAATTTAGTAAAATAACAACCCAAAATACAAACTAATTTAAATAATTGTCAATTAAGTAATACATTTCATATCCAAGTTTGCTTTTCTATCTAAAAATAAATTTACATAACCCCTTATGTGGAGCTTTTTTTTAAAAAAGAGAATATAGTTTTAAATATATATTTAAAAAACCAGGATTATTTACCTGTAATTTTAAAAATTATAAGCCTCTTTTCTTTTCGAATAATTATATTTTGAAAAAGAATATGTGAGTTTTTTCAACGATGACACAAAGGCTTTTCATGTATTACAGCCTAGCGAAATACTTGAAAGTGATTATCATTAATATTTAATTTGCTAAAAGAAATATTTCAGAAATAAATAAATAGAAGCAACTTGTTCTAAATATATTTTTGGATAAAAGTAAGATTTCAAACGATCGAAGGTGTTAACAAAATAAAAAAATCTGATCCCAACCTTTATTTTAATCCATTCCTGACTTTCGAAAATAGCCAAGTCTTTGCATAGACGATATGTAGTAGTCATATGTTAAGAAGCTCTTTATATATGTGTCGTATAAGACCCGTCATCAAATCAATTTAATGGAAACCGATTATTTTTATTTTTAAAAAAATATTAAAATGTTTTTTCACTCCCTTTCTTTTAGCATTTTATAAAATTTTCTCATCTGTTGATCTCTCTTTCACTCACTTTTGCAAACTTATACTATGTATATATATTACATAATTTTTTAATTATAAACATATCACATTTTCTAATTAAAGGAATTACCGAGTAGGATTTAAACCGAAATGATTGCTTATTCTAATACCTATTAACTTTTTTTTTTCAGAAGACAAATTTATTATTTCACTTAAAAAATCATTTAAATTATCTATCAAAGGAAATTACGTAAAGAAAGTCAACTATATTAAAGTAAATTACTAAAACAATCTTTAAACTTTTTGTAGTCAAGATTTTCTTTGCAATTACGTTAAACCCATTTTGAATTTTTACAGAAAGTAGTCTCTTTTTCCCTCCTTTCTTTTATCCTCTTCAGTCTGATTTATCTTAACAGTTATCTCGTTTTTATAATTTAATCCCTAAAAAATGTACTAATTTTTACAATTATATTTACTTTAAAAAAAGAAGTCTGTTGAAAATCTTTTACTTAATTTGCATTCGCGGTTTGTTCTGCAATTATTACAAAGAACGAATCAGTCATCAAAGAATTAAAGCAATTGCGCCAGTGTCTTGATAATGTTCTCAGTAAATGCCTTCTTAAAAAGCTGCAACGGTCTGATTACATAATCAAGACCGGCACCTTGATTGAAAAAGAAAGTCTACTACAGAAAAACATTCAAATATCTTTTAAAGAAACAACAAGAAAATGCCAAGTAGTTTTGAATCTTCAGAATTGTTTGCTTTGATTTATTCAACCAGTCTTCAAAAACCAAAAAAGCATTTACAAATCAATTTGTAAATGTTTAAATTGTTTTTCTTCTATCCTATAAAAAACATCAAATTTTAAATAGAAGTTAAGTTTCCGAATTTAAGTTTGAACTATAAATATATATATACATAAATAATTGAATGGAACAAGTTAAATAATCTATTTTTCTGTATTTGCGTTGGCTAAACTGCATTGGAATACACATTAAATAACTTTTGAATAATATATTGTGTTCAGTTTTTTTTTTTCCACAGTTTTATTTCTACTACACTGCATAACACATACCTCTGTGAGGCAAACTTTTCATTCTTTATTTCTATATACTTAAACATCAGAAACTGCTAAAAATAAGCATATCTGAAATGAAAATGATTCAAAATAGTAAACATTGCCTAATCATTACATATGTAGTTTAGTGCTAAATTTAATGGTAACATACAAGTAGCATATCCAATTGTTTTGTCCAACACCTAGATATGAATATGAGCTGGGTAAAGCTTGAATTTTTTTATTTAATGATTACTCTCAGCTTAAAAATAAAATGAATGTGGAAAAAACCTCAAAATTCACTAATCACAATTGAAAAGCCAAAGAAGTTTTATGACTTCATTACTATTCTAGAGACTGTCTGAGAGTACTTTACTGTACATTAATCTATTTAATGGTCATTTTTATATTATTTGTCTATTTTTTTTTTATAATTCTTAACCTTGTATTTAAGTATTTAATCACTGACAGATATGTTTAGGAAATTTTATTATTATTATTTTAGGATAAAATATGCACTAAAATAAAAACTAGGGGATGTGAAATAAGATTTTGAAAATCAGGATGTTTCAGTAACAAACGCTTTTTATGGTTCATCAAAATAGATCAAATATTTTACAAGTTATTGATCTATAAATCAGATTTATTAAATTAAAAATCTGATTAATCATATAAAAATTATTTTATTTCCTGTTTGCCATATTATCATTTAATCATTTTACTGAATATTCAAAAGCATTCATTATATCTAAAATTATTTCTTAATTATCACATTGAATATTTTGTTTTTATTATCTATTTGCATAGCATTAGTTTTATTCACATTCATTATCACCCTAAAGTTCTTACACGTATTATTAATAAAACAGGCAAAACTCACTATACGTATGCCACACACAGCAAGCTAGAGTAATCAATGGATGCCAGAAGGCTTGTGCATAAAATCCCCATCTAGTGCCTACTCATCCAATATCCCCAGACTAGTTTGCTGTGTACTCTAGCTTGCTGTGTGTGCATACGTATAGTGAGTTTTGCCTGTTTTAACAACAGTTATACACAAGCATAAGAGATGGTGGTCATGTGATGTTTATTGGCTTAAAACATTATTAATCTCATTAAATATTTTATACTTATCCTAACTTGACTACTACAAGTAGAGTCAAATTAATACGCTGATTATTCTTTCTTCAATATTTATTCTTTTATTTTTATAAACAATATTCATTTTCCTGTTTACATAAATATTAAACAATAAGGGGGAAATCAATTCAGTTGTAATGTGATTTAATCAAGAATTAGTTTCCCGTGATTCTCAGATAAATAAAAAAAATTGACAATTGAATGGAACGTATGCTTGTTCCACTATTTAGATATCATTTTCATGTCATTTAACCTCCTAAGTAACCAATTATGAAATGTTTCTATACAGCACTGAATATTTTAAATACCTACTTATCATTTTTGTTTTATGTACAATAAGATTCTTTTCAATTTGCATATTTTTTCAAAATACAATTTATCCAAACCACTTTGAACACTTTTTAGCAAAATCCTTTATTGTACATATTTACACACACCTTACGTTTCGACTGCCCTGACTCTTCTTCAGAACTATGGTATATATACTTATGTTTCGACTGCCCTGACTCTTCTTCAGAACTATGGTGTAATGAACAAAACAAAATAAAATACATAACTATATAAATAATACCATAAAAAATGTAAACAATAAAAAACTAAAAACAACAAAATATATAACAATACATATGTATTGTTATATATTTTATGTTGTCATTAGTTTTTTATTGTTTATATTTTTCATGGTATTATTTATATAGTATTTTATTTTGTTCATTATGTATTGTTATATATTTTATGTTGTATTTAGTTTTTTATTGTTTATATTTTTTATGGTATTATTTATATAGTTATGTATTTTATTTTGTTCATTATATCATAGCTCTGGAGAAGACTGCAGGGCTGTCGAAACGTAGAGTGTATATATATGTACAATAAAGGATTTTGTTAAAAAGTGTTCAAAGTGGTTTGGATAAATTGTATTTATAAGATATTACAGCAAAATAAAGGAAATGGTGATTTTGGTAAAATTACTTCAAAATACTTAACAGAATTACCTGAGATTTAATTAAAGATCGTATAACTTGCAACAAATAATTCTTACAAATATAATTTTTTCTCTTGTCTTTCTGCCTGTTCTATATTTCAATTTCTTTAGGTTAAAAACTCATTAAATTTATTAATAGATCTTTTATTTAAAAGTTTAAGGCATACTTGGTTATCTGATAAGAAATGTGTATTAAAGAATATAGGTCATGAAAGAAATTGGGGTTAGAATTAATGGTAATATTTTTAACAGTACTTACATTCTCTTTGATGTGGCATATGTCAACATACAATATACAGCAGAAAATTAATAGAGTTTAGAATAGTTCTATTTCAAATCATTTGACGAGTTAAAACCAAGCTAAATTAATGAACTAATTATATTTATTTGATATATGGGTATAAAATGTCAGTTTCTCAGTGTTTTTCATATGTTTGAAACTCGGTCATAATATAAGATTCCTAACTAAAATTTTATTGGAATACAAATTGTCCAATTTTTGGGCATAACCAAGGAAACCATAATTGAGAACAAAACAAGATCATTAGATGGTTATTAGTTCATCATATGCATAGGAGGCTTAATTCTTATCATTTATCTTTGAATTTTATCAACTTGCCTGTTGATTATACTTATTATCTTATATTTATACTAAATTGATATTTTCTTAATATTTTATAGAATGATGTTTATCGCAAATGATCTTTCAATAGTAATAATATAATTTCAAATAGCACAAACTTATATATTGCTATCATATATTGTCCTGAACAGAATATCATGCATACACTGTGCATATCTTCCATATTTTCTATCTTTTTTCTCTCCATTAATTATTCCATCTTTTTCATATATAGTTTATTCTAAAGTAATTTGTTTTTTCTAGTGCAATTACTTTATTATACTTTAAATTAAATAAATGAAACTAATTTTTTTAAAAATAATAATTATAATCTCCAATTTTTTTATATTCTTTCTCTTGGTAAATTTATTTAATTTTAATTATCTTTTTTCTCAAATCATTATTAAACTTTTTATATATATGTAATATTACTGTATCGGCAATTTTATTGAAAACAATTTCAGGTAGTTTTAATAATCTGTAGTTTGAAAAAATATTAAATCTGAATTCATAAATATGTTGATACATGTCTTGCATTGGTGGTCGAGAGGTCAGCGCGACTGCCTTGCACTTGCAGGCAGTTGCCCGGGTTGCGGGTTCGCGTCCCGGCCGATGCTATGAGACTTAAAATAATAAATATGTTGATACATTTGTAAGAATGATGTTGAGAACAATATCTCAATGAACCATTTCACAGGCATGGGATTACTCTCTTTTTATTGCAGATTTTCCTTTTATAATTATATATCTGTTTATCTTCTAATTATTATTATTTTTTTCTTTCCATATGTCATAGCATCGACCGAGACTCAAACCCACAACCGTCTGCAACCAATTACTTGCTTGCAAGGCGGCTGCGATGACCTCTCGGCTAACAACGCTTGACAATTATTTTTATTGATGTAATGTGGATTTTTGTGTTTAGTTTTCGTTTTTAAATTTATTTATTTTTTTTATAAATATGGCTTTTTACTAAAGTAATCTGTCAGTATGTGTTTAATATTTTATTGCAGTTTTTAATAAGATTTTAAAAATATTATAGATAATTTTTAAAAAGTGATAAACATTACAAGAATTTTATTTCTAAAAAAAATAAATTTTGATGCTAAAAAAAGTGATATGATTGCCTGCTTTCTTTCTCAAATTGCTATTTTAAAAAGTAGTTTTAATCCAGGACTGTTGTTCTGCAAAACAATAAAGAAGATCATGAAAAGAGATGAGCTCATCTTCTCCAAAAAATCCTTTGAGAACACTTGGACCCTATTCACCCTCCCAGCTAATAACAATAGAAAGGTAGACATGCCGCTCCCCTAAACCACTCAATAAAAACTCTCAGGACATAGCATAACCGCATTTAACTTTGTATACATCCTTTTCAATTTGTACACATAGTATTTAATAAATATTTATTTTTGAAACAACAACAAAAATTCAATAAAATAGCACTACTTGTATACAATCTCAAATTATATATATAAAAAAGAAATTTAAATAATCTTAAATCCTGGACACTTAGTGAACAATATCAATCAATCAATATACTCTACTCCAAGGATCCATCCAGAGAGCAGTCACGTAGCCAATTCATCTATTTCTCCATTCTGTTCTGCTCATAGGCCATAATTTCAATTCCACACATCTCTTTCCATCTCATATCTTTTAGAAAGATCTTCATTCTTTTTTATTATTGTCACTCATATCTTTCATAAAATTATTCTTTTTTCTTAATATATGTTCAATCCAAATTCTTTTGCTATTTGTAATTTTTTCATTTACGCTTTCCAAAACTTATTTATTAGTTATTTTGTTCATCCAACTTATTTTTTCTATTCTTCTCCATTTCTACATCTCAGAGGCATCCAATATGTTACTAATTCTTGTACTCATTGTCCATATTTTACAGCCATATGATAATACACTTCACACAGAACACAATCTTTTTCTTAATTATCTTTTCAAAGATCCACAAAATATTTTCTTTCTCTTAATAAATGTCTCTTTCATCAGTTTTATCTTCTTTTAACTTCATCTTTACTTCTTCCTCCCTTATTCAACCTATTATCCAAATATTTAAATTCATTCACCTGTTGAACTATATTATCAAGACTATAAACATGTATTCTTTGCTATTCATAAACATTTAATCTCAACAACATTAATCTTCATTCCATATTCCATTAGTACTTTCTCCAATTTATTCAAAATATTCTGGAGATTTCTTTTATCATCACTATAAGAGCCATATCATATTTTCTGTATTTGGTTCTCCATATGTATAAATGTTTATCTTTTTGTATTATTAAACAAATATTAAAGGGCATAATCTTTAGCTAACTCTTCAGACTCACTATTTTCCAATCTAATTTTTATTCTTTGTTCAGCATACCAATTCTTTTATATGTATATATCTCAATCTTTTTAGCAATGCCAATAACATCTCTTACACTTTTCTTTCTCTGAAAACCATACTGTCTCACCAGTATAATATTCTATCTTCCCGTAAATTCTTTCAGTTAAATATTTTCAACAATATTTTTGAAGCATGAGTTAACAAACTTACTGCCCTGTATTCTTCACATCTTAGCGTTTTTCTCCTTTTTAAAAATTGGAATCGTAGTCCCCCCCCCCAAAAAAAAAAACCCCTTTAGGCTAAACTTCACTATTATATATCAAATCACCCAATCAAACAATTTTGTTCATAGTAGTATCTCCAAACTATTAAAAAATTTATAGATGTTATATCAAATTCACAGCTTTACTATTTTTCATTAATTGATTTAGTTACTTCTATCAATATTTCCATATCTTGTTCATTTACTTCAACATCTTTTTCATTTTCAACTTCATAATTAAATATATTATTTTTTTCTAAACAGATATTGAAGATATTCTTTCCATCTTTTATCATTCTTAACAGTTACATTTGTTGTTTTTTTTTCCAGAATACTTTTCCAATTCTATCATATACAAGGTTATATATTTTTTCATCTGTTGAAACACTTCTGTCTCTACATTCCCATTCCAACTTTTTTCCCCACTAAATCTGTTTCATTCCTTAATTTATTATTAATGTTTTTATATAGTCTTTATCCTTTCTCATTATTGACATCCTTCCATCTTTGTTACTTCTATCATTTTTAACATTCCTTCAGTTATCCAAAGTCATTCAGCTTTTCGTAATTGAATTGTTTCTGTTGTATTTTTTTTTAATATTCCTTCTTTAGTACTACATATGTTTATCATATTTATCAGTCCTCTTTATTATTTTTTCTCTTGTGAACCAAATCTTCCTTTCTTTATTATTTTCAATTTATTCAAACCCCATCTTACATACATTTTTTCTCTTTTCAAAATTCAATTTTAATTTAGCCATAAACACAATATGATCATGGGTTATATTATTACTAATCAAAGTATGTGAACCCTTAAAAGTAATTATATATGTATTCTATATCAATATTTAGTTTTTCTGGTATTTTCTCTATCACATGATGCCTTCCATTTATACAATCTTCTTGGATGATTTTGTTTGTAAACCATTAAATTTATTCTTTGTCAAAATTTCACAAGTCAACTTTTTCCAATACCATAATTCTCAGCAATTTTTCCTTCCTATCTATCGCCATAACATCATTCCAATTATCCAACTAATATTCATGCATTTTTCTCATATTATTTATTTCCTCTTTTCTTACTCTTTATCTATTTCTCTCCCATCATAACTATTAATTGACATAAAACTGTAAGTATACCATATTTTTAAATTTGCAATTATCCTGTTCATCATTGCTCTATCATTGCAACACTGTTGTAAATTTTCTTTCCAACAGCAATACCAAAATTTCATTCACCACTCTATCTCCACCAGAATTAACAACTTAATGTACCCATTATTTACTTCTTCACAACCTTCCATCTCACTTCGCCATTAATGTTATTTATTTTCATTTCCTATTTCAAAATTTTTCAAATACTTAGTACTTCTTAATGACCTTAATCTCTTTATTCAATGTATTATCTTTATAAGAAGTTTACAGATTTACGGTCTAAGTAGCTCTATGTCTCCTTCTTCTGGAAAAAGCACCAAATCCTTTTTTAGTTAAGGTGTTAACACCAATCTCAATTTTATCTTGTATTGAAACTTGTAATGTGTTGTTCCCATTGCTTCTTTGCTCAGCAATAATTTTCATTGCAGGTTTACTATGTTAGCTATTTGTCACAAAATAATTATCCATCTACTAGTTTACTCTTTGTTGTTGTCACCAGTAGTGATTATCTGTCTACATGGAAGAATGTTATTGCTGAGCCAGCACCCAGAAGGTTGTTGACTTATTTAATAGCAGTCAACACTATTACATATTTGTTGTCATAGAAATTGTGACATTTTATAGATATAAACATGTCTTTATCTCTGTCATCATTGGTTAATGCTCATCCATTATCATCTTTAACCTATTTGCATTTTTTGCTTGTTCAGAGTTAACTTTCATATCTGAAGGCTATTTGTCTATCCACAACCTGTGGACATGGTTTATGCTGTCTTTTTTCCAAAGTAAGCTTTTAATATAAAAATTCAAACTTTTTCCCTTTTACATGATAATCAGTATACATTATTAATATTTACATAGAAAACATGTTTTGCCAGATATTTTTTATTAATGTATGTGATACAATAATATATATATATATGAGATTGAAATGGAGTTGGGCTGGACATATTGCTAGAAGAGATGATAATAGATGGATAATTGAAATTTTAAACTGGATTCCAAGAGATTGTAAAAGACCCAGAAAGAGACCACATGTGAGATGGATGGATGAAATAAGAAAATGTGCAGGGGTGTTGTGAAGAAGAGAAGCTAAAGATCGGAGAAGATGGATTAAACTTGGAGAGACCTTCATCCTGCAGTGGATTGATAATGGTTGATGATGATGATGATGGTATATATATATGACATGATGTTTGGCCTAAAAGTATTTAAGTGAATGAATTTGTGTGTTTCAGAAAGTTGATAATTAACCTGTAATAAGCTTTTAATTATAAATTTTCTTATTGCTCAAAGACAAACTTATTAGGAGTACATTCATGTCATCGCTGGTGATTTTCTTTTTTCACCAGCACTTATAAATATTAGATTATCTCAAGAGATGAATAACTTTAATAGAATAACTTTAATCCATTTATTTAGGTTTCAAGTATATTTATTCATTTTTCTTGATATCCATGGAGAGCAACTATTTTTCTGTTGTTTATCAATTATTTAAATAATAAATTATTTCAGTAACAAATCTGTAATGAATAGGTTGTTCATTAAAAAAAGGAAAGTAATAAGTTGATTTAATTAATGTGGAATTTATAATTAAATAATTATAAGGCATTATTTTAAGAAAGATATTTAAGAAACGATTGTAATAGAAATTTGAGATTGTTTGTGAGAAGAGATTAAAGGTAAAAATAATTTGTATTTGTTATATGTATTAAAATATTGTGGAATATTTGTATTTATTTGTTTTATTTATGTATCTAGTTTTTCCTTGAGAAAGACTATAAAAGAAAATAGTCAAAACATTGGAGCTTATTGTAATTTATAATAGTTCATATAATAAATCCAGATTTATAAAGAAATTGAATATGACTTGTTTTATATATATAAACAGAGCCGGCGCTGGGTATTAGGCGCCCGCATGCAAATTTGATTTTGGTGCCCCTGTCAGGGATGACGCCTTCTTTTTCAGATGCTAATCTCTCAGTGAGCACCCGCATGCCTAGCATGCGTTGCATGCCCGCTTCCGCCGGCCCTGTATATAAATAATCTTTATTTATTATTATGTTCATTTCTTAACATAAGTATAAAAGTTTTTTGAATAGCATTTGATCTAACCAATGAAATTTATGGAATAGCATTTGATCTAACCAATGAAATTTATGGAATAGCATTTGATCTAACCAATGAAATTTATGGAATAGCAATTGATCTAAATGGTATCATTTTTTTTCATATGTCATAGCATCGGCCAGGAGGCGAACCCACAACCGTATGCAACCAACTACTTGCTTGCAAGGCGGTCCGATGACCTCTCGGCTAACAACGCTTGACTAAATGTTATCATTTATAACAATTTTTCTTAAATTTTCATTTTTTACTTTTAATCTTAAACTTATACCTACTTTACTATCTTCTTCACTGCATCTTTAATAAAAGTAAAATCACTTTTTATACTATTTTTTAATCAGACATCTTTTTTAAAAATTTGCACTCAATCTTATAATTTGCATTAATTCTTATAATTTTTGAGGTAAAAACTGTTTATTTAGAGTTTATTATGTTCTTTTAAGAGGAATTCTTTTTATCAGCTTAAATAACTAATAATCTTTAGGTGGGAGTATCATTTCATTCGCATTTCTGAATTCGTTTCTTTTTTATGGTCTTAATTTGTATCTATCCCCAAATTCAAAAATACATTGAGAATTAATTCCCTAAATTAACTTGCTTTTTTATTTGAGATTATTAGCTTGATAATATAAAAGAGGCAAAGTATGATTGTTGGATCTAAAATGCATTAGATTCAAAAAATTTTATTGGTAAAGTTTCTCTTTAATCTATTATTACTTAACTTGACAGTAGAGGGTTTTGATATAAAGTTGATCACTCCTAAAAGCTGTGTTAAATGTAAGTAGTAAAAGGTTTGTGATATTTTGTTTCTTATGAGATTTCATGAAATTAAATTGTACAAAACAAATAGTGTAGTATTTATAAAAAAGTTTATAAAAACTAGTGATTATAATATAAGCCCGAAGACACATTCATTTCCAAGCTGCCATAAGGACAAAATCATCTCATCCAGATTCTTATTTGACAACACGTGGAGCCTGATTAAGCTGGATTAAACAACACCAGTGATCACATCAGAACATCTGGTTGCCTGAGTAACATGGATAACTATTATTTTTGATTTACAATTGTATCATTATTACATATGGTTTTTCAATAAAGTTATTTATAAATATAATATAACCAGTTATATAATTAATACACTACAGAACTATTTATTATTCATGACTCCATTTAAGTACTCTATTGAATTATTATTCAACTACTCTGCAATAATAGTAGTAGTCACAATAGTTTTAGTATTAGTGGTAGTAGTAGTCGTCATCACCACTGCAGCAGCAGCAGCAGTAGAAAACAGCCCCTCATAAATGAGTATGACCCAATTCCAAAAAAAAAATAAAGGAGAGGGGGGGGGGAACTTTACTCTAAAAATTAAGTTTTTGTGATTTTTATACAAACCAATTTGTGAACCACAAATATATCCACATATAGGGAACATGTTGGTTCATTTTTTTATTGGATATTTTACAATGCTATCTTTTAATTTTTTCAGCAGAAACTTCTCTTTCTGAAGGTCTTCAATACCATTTCTAATTGTAGCTTTCCAATGTATTGTATTTTCTGTCATATCTCAACATGTAAACAATTGACATTGTCCTTTTTTAGAATGACTTTGAGATAATTTTTATAAAGTAGACAGGATATATCTCTCTATCTAATCCATGCTCATATTGATCATAAAACACTCTTCTAGGAAGTTTCCATTGTTTATTTGTTAGAGAACTCGATAATATCATATCCATCAAGCTGAAGAACACATTGATTGGTTTTATGATGTTGCCATTTTATTTTTAAAATTTCACAGAATATCTTTAAATAAAACTTTTCTAATGTTTTTATATTGTGCCAGTAAAGTGTCCAAGTTATTCAATATGCAACTAACTTAGTTGCAGTAATTTTTCTCTGTGATAAAATAATCTAGCTTTTAACTTGTCAAAAGTGGCATCACCATATTGGAATCTGTGTTAGGCCTCAACATCTATGTCAATTTTTTCTCCTTACGAACCTATCAAGATGTTTAAAATAGCCTATATTTTCAACTTGGTAACCATTCACATTAAAAAGATACTGTGGATTTTTCTTAAGTCATTAGATGATAAAGAACTTGAGTTTTTGTAACATTAATTAATAAACCAAAGTCCTTATATGTTGCATTCTAACCTGCATTGTATTTTGATCCTTATTTAATTAAGCTGCCAATAAATAATTCTAAAGACTACTGTCTTAAAAATTAAATAAAATGTCATAGCATGTGCACAACTTGTTTAACATCAATTTCCATTTTAAATGTCTCCAATTTTCTGTCTGTAGTAACAACCCTTCCTCTCATTCCATTATGTAAAATCTGTATAATATTAATGAATTTTGGTAGACAACCCATTAGTTTCAAACAATGCCATTGACCAATTCAATTAATTGAGTCAAATGCCTTGATTAAATCAATAAAAGCAATATTTAAATTACTCCTTTGTTCCTGAAACTTTTCTTGTATTTGCCTAGTAATCATTCATCTATAACTGGAGGCAATCTTTTCAACAAAATTCTTGAAAGTACCTAAATTGTAGTGGATAATAATGATATTAGAAATATACAAAGATAGGAATAATATAAAAATTCAATTCAGCAAGAAAGTATCTAAGATATTGGTATGTAATAGGAAAAGTAAAACATATATGAAAAATAGAAAATATTCTTCTTGGAAAAAGTTGAGGAATATCGATATTTTATTAAATGAAAAAAATTTACAACAGATGCGAATTAGAATTAGAAAAAAATTGTATGGAACCAATTATAAATCTGTCATTCATTATCTAGAAAATAAAAAGAACCTATTAGAATAATTTGGAATGGAACATATGCTTAACATTTAGAAATGAGGCATATTGCATTGGCTACGAGTCTCAAAATGTTTTGAACAAAATTGAAAAAGAAATAGGTAGATATGTATTAGATAATGATTTGTAGAGAGGAGATGAGGCTATTCAAAGGAAATTCTTTTTTTTTCATGATATAAATTAAAAATGGGATAAAAATGTTTGGAAGGCAACACAACAATATGTAATGGAAAATATAGTAAATAAGTGGATTACATGGAGAGACTTAAAATCATGTTGAGTAAGGATAGTTTTATAATTTAAAAATTTAATAAGTAAAAAATGTATTTCTTTGTATACATTCATTTCATAATTATGAGGGATGGAAAAAAAAGTTGGTTGCGAGGAGGGGAAATAGAATTATGGGGAAAATATATCTGAAAAATACAATTTGGAATTATAATAATAATAATAAATATATAAATTTATGAAAGAATATATAATAATACTAAAGAGATATTATTTATTGCCCAATAGGAGTTTTAGTTATTTGGGCAAAGTAACAAAAATGGAATAAGAATTTTCGCTGTCGATATGGTTTATGTGGAAATGGGAGATGAACATTTATTTTTGGAGTACAGGATATTTAAAGAAGTTGAAAATAAATTATATGGGGAAAGAAAAAATATAAATGGAATGAAAGGTGTATAGATTTTTTTTTGTTTTAATCTTTTATGTCATAGCTGACCCTGCCTTCAGAAGTGGACTATTCCAGATTCCTTGCCTGATTGGCTAGCACCCAATTGCTATCCAAAGGGATTAAAACCTTCACTGGGGTTTGTTCACTGAATCCACATGTTTCCAGTAAGGTATGGGATCTGCTTTTAAATAGTCAGCCTTTTGGAGGCAAGGTAGAGAGAGCAATTACTTCTGTTAATCTGAACAACAGAACATGCTCTCCATTAAACCTTCTGCCATCAGCAAGGGTATTTATCTAGTTATTATTGCGATGTCCACACAGTGAGGCAAGTCCACCTACGGACTGGAAACTGCTACGTCTGAACTAGAGCCGACTTGAGGCAAGCTAACTACATAGCTGGAAGAGTCTTCTTACCAGAACTCACGACGTAGGCTAATTATTAGCTGGAAACGAGTTCCATACTTCGCATGACTATCTCAGCATTGAAGCATATCAACTGTATTTGTACATTTGTTTAACTAACGGGTGTATATTTTTTGTACTAATAAATTATACATATTAATTGCTGAGTAGTTGTTCTTTTTGTATCTGTTGGTTTGGTAACAAACCTGCAAGCCTAACCAAATACAACAGAGTTGGTGCAGTCGACAGGCCAACGAGAGTTGTGTTTGGTTAGGCTTGCAGGTTCATTACCAAACCAACAGATACAAAAAGAACAACTACTCAACAATTAATATGTATAATTAATTAGTACAAAAGATATACACACGTTAGTTAAACAAATGTATAAATACAATTGATATGCTTCAATGCTGAGATAGTCATGCGAAGTATGGAAATCGCTTCCAGCTAATGATTAGCCTGCGTCGTGAGTTCTGGTAAGAAGACTCTTCCAGCTATGTAGTTAGCTTGCCTTGAGTCGGTTCTAGTTCAGACATAGCAGTTCCCAGTCCATAGGTGGATATGCCTCACTGCATGGATGTCGCATTATTGCTCTCTCTGCCTTGCCTCCAAAAAGCTGACTATTTAAAGGCAGATTCCCTACCTTACTGGAAACATGTGGATTCGGTGCGCGAACCCCAGTGAAGGTTTTAATCACTTTGGATAGCAACTGGGTGATCAGGCAAGGAATCTGGAATAGTCCATTTCTGAAGGCAGGATCAGGTATGACACTTTATAGTGAGAATGGGTATGATAATTAACAAATTTGGTTAGCAAGATTTTAAGAATATAGTCTGAGCACTAAAATCTTTGATTTTATTTAAGTCTAAGCCATTTTCTTATCCATTATATGATAACATTCTGTCAGCCTTGTTTATAAAAAAAAATTTTGTGAGAGTTGTGTCTTTTCTTTTAATTTTAAGTTTGTTAAATGTTTTTGTAGTTAGGTGAATATGACACATATAATTTGATTATTTTTAACGTTGTCTTTCACAATATCAAATTATTATAAAATAATTAAATGTTAATTGTTTACAAGCAGTGACTTGTTTGAGCACTAAAAATGGCAGATTCAACCGTGATGTAGGATCTTTAACTTTTGCGTTCTACAACTTTGCACTAAATTACATCCACAGATATAGTCTTAACTGTCAGATAAATAATAATAAAAAAACTTAAAATATATTATTAAACTGAAATAAATATATATAATATAGAATAAAATAGTTGAATGAGAGTATAGCAATGATTTATATTGTGAAAGATAAAAAGAAATGAATTGAAAGAGATAGCAAAAGTAGAACAAAGATAAATGTAAAAAAGAATGCCTATTACTTAGGAATTCATTAGCAACAGAACTCGGCAATGATCATTAGCAACAGAACTCGGCAATGATCTATAGACCTTGAACTCTAGATTATACTATTTGATGAATGTACCAATCTAAATAGACTAACATAATGAAATATTAATCTAAAGAATATAAAAAAATAAAAATGCAAAACAAAAAAGAATTCTACTGAAGACACAGACATAAAAAGCAAGATGGAAAAGTTATAATGTAAAAAAAAAAACAGATTAAAAAGTAAAATATTAAAGGTAAAAAATGAAGACACCTAAAAAATAAATGCACACACAAAAAAAGTGATATGGAAAAAGTTATACAAAGCCCAAAAAAAGTGGAACGAAAAACAAATACAAAATGGCTGTATAAAAGCAAAATAAAATTATATAAGGAAAAATAATGAAATTATACAACTCTGGTAAAAATTCTAATAATAAGAAAAATATAAAATGAAAAGCATTGGGGAAATAAAATAGTGAATAATAAATTAAACACAGAAATTAAAATGACTGTTAGAAAAGTACATTTGTTAAACTATTATTTTAAAATGTAAATTTGAATGAATGGCTATAAGTATCTATCAAAAAGGATAAATTTATTTAAAAGTTTACAAAACCAATTACTGAATTAACTGAAATAAGTAATTAGATTTGAACTTATTACATTTTATCTGGGGAACTAGCGATAATTATAAAGAGTGGCACTACATTAGAAATCTTACGCGAATTAATTAAGCTCCACAGAAGTGTTATGAAATAGAATGGAGAGTGGCGGGTCGTGTGAAAGTCTGTGCTCATATACCGTATATATTACATATATAGACACAGGTATATAATAAGCCTGTGTTTCAGTTATTGCATAGTAGAGATAGTCTGCCCATCCCTTATATGTGTATTAAATGGATTATGCCCTGTGCATGAGGGGTCAGAATGACTTTAGGTCAATATGGGTGTGACAAGAATCTCGGCCTCAGGTGGTTTTTGAGCATTCCATCATAAGATTTTCAATTGGATGGACGGTTGGAGGGTGGAGTGAATTGAAGCCTGTCCATTAAAGTGTGAGGATTGGCTATTTTAATATATATCTGAATACTTTTAGCATATATGTGTAGAGATGGTAATCTGGACCAACTGATGATTGCTGGTTTAGCGTGATATACGTATATTGGTGATTATTTATCTTTTCAACGTATGTGTGTTCAAGTGTATCAGTGTTATGAGCTAGAGTGGAGAGTGATGGGTCGTGTGAAAGTCTGTGCTTATATACCCTATATATAATATAAAATACTATTGTAAAGTTTATTGTATCTAGTATTGATTAGTGGGTGTGGATTAAAATAAAATGTATTATTTATATATGAATATTTGTATATATATGCATATGTGCCCGGATATTTATATATATTTAATTACAATGAAAAGTACAGAGTTGCTCTCATTTTAACTAACTGCACGTGAAACTAAGATATATGCTAAACCACCATTTACTAAATAATAAAAAAACTAATAAAATGGGGAAGTATTGTAGACAAAAATCAGAGAATTCTTTGAATAAATTTATGTAGTTCTAAAGAAAATTATTGCCTAATAATTAAAGAAACCAATCAGTCGCAAAACTCCAAAAATTGATCCCCAAACGAACTGTTATACCACCTCCCCCATTTCAAATTGTTAAGTTTTTGTTCTCAGTCATTTACATTGCAGTTCTTAATTATTTATCATATAAGTTTTAAAATTTTTTCTTCTCTTTCTTGCAAAGTTACTAATTACTATTCTAACGGAATAAGTATGAACTGAATAATTAGCTATATAGTTATATATTTTGACTAATTATTGACTAACGACATTCTCCATATATCCATAAAGGTATTACACATGGGAAAGAGAAAGGTGAATAACTCTATGGTTGCATATATTTAAAATGAAAAAATCTGATATATTAATCTTTAGCAGAGATTTAAAGTTTATATCTGTCTTAGAGATAATCTCCAGTTTAGAAAATGATTAGTAATAATCATTATTGTTTTTATCTGCGGTGGATAGTGTCAGAGTTGTGAATGGAGTGAGTTTAACAGTAGTAAATAAAAATGTAACAATTTACTTTTTCAAAACTTTATTATACCGCATTTCTTAGAAAACAATAAAATTTTATAATGAAACACAAAAAATAACATCTATTCATAAAATGTTTGTCTGCTAATGATAATGGTAACTGTAGTTATAACTATATGGTGAACCATTTCCATCATCTAATATTAATTGGTGAACATTTTTAGAAAAAAATTCAAGTTTTATTTAAACTTTTCAATTACATTCAACTGTTAGTAATAGCACATTGATTAGTATACTATACAGCACAACATAATGAGTGGCCTCAGGGCTGTATTTAAGGTGATTGGGCCCAATCGTGCCCCGCACTTGAAGAGGCCCCGCATCACCACCAAAATATTTGATTTATATATATATATATTTGCATTTTATTTAAATATTTAATATATAGAGGGCCCCACAAAAAATCCAATCGGGCTCCGCACTTATTGGATCCAGGCTGTGGCCTCTCCTTTTCAGGCAATTCTGGCTTGACCATTTTTACTACTAGCAAGAAAATGGAACCTAGGAAACTTATGCTGGTGAATATTGAATTAAATGCAAAGTTGAGAAATACTAGACTAATTGATTAGAGCATAGTTTTAACTTAAATGTTTTCCATTATAAAGGTCTCAAGTTCAATTCCCTTACTAGTAGCATCACTGGTGAGGCTAGCAAACCAAAAATAATATGTTAATACTAATCCTTGTTCTAAAAACAGCAGCAAAATCTCAAACAGATGTACACTAAGTGCACACTTTAGTAACCACTAGATGCAAGAAGATTTGTGCATAAAATCCCTATCTTGTACCTACTCATACAATCTCACAGATTAGTTTCTATCTTTTAACACTGAGGAGCCTTAGATTTGATAGCACTGCACCTAGATTTTAGGATCTAATGCAACCCTCCAGTAGTCACCTTTTGCCTATTTAGTTAACTATAAACTAGTGAGCCCAAGATGAAAACACCATAATGTTTCCAACTCCAGCTCATTTGCTTGTATAGTCATATAGATCTGAATTCACTTCAGCATTTAAACATTTTGCTGTCTGGTTTTTCTTTTGTTTTTTGAGTTTACTTCTATTATTAACAGCCTGTGTAAGCATATGATATGGTGATCATGTGATGTTTTGATGGTTTAATTAATGTGCTGTTACTAACAATTAAATATATTCAAATAGTTAAAATAAAGTTTGAATTTTTTAAAAAACACTCAATAGCTTATATCAGATGATGTCCAACGCATAATTACAGCTCTTCATAAATTGTTTGTTATTATATAAATAATAATACTATCAGCAATAGCAGTCATTTACAAAGAAATGTGTGTAGTAAAAAATATTGAAAAGTAATTAATAATAATAATACCTTGATGGGTTTTGTATGACTACAACAACTATTCTGGAAACCAGAAATACATCCTAACAAAATGTGTTGGTCCATTAGTCTGTATATTTGGTATCTTGTAATGCTGTCTTTTAACTTCTTCTGCAGCACACTTTTTATTCTGAAAGCATGCAAACATTTGGTCTAATTGTAGTTCTACCCACAGTCATATTTTTTGATAAAAATAATGTCTTTAGAATGACTTTTAGTTTAATTGTTATAATGTAAACAGGATCTGTCTTTTTTATAAACTGTGCTCAAGTTCACTAAAAAAAATGCTTTTTAAAGAAGTCTTGTATTGCTTATTTGTTTTATATATCCAATTCAATGTAGATGTAATTTTTAGTATCATGTGTAGAAAGTTGAAGAGAATAGTTTTGGTCTTATGATCTTATCTTTATATTTTTAAAATTCTCCAGAATATCATTAAATAAAAATTTTCTAATGACTTTTATACCAGTAATGAGTTCAAATCTCACTTTTAGACAATAAGTTAGGTAAAACAACAACTCCATAATACAGCTAATAACATGCAGTAATTATTTCATGGTGATAACACAGTTTTTTTTTACCTGTTATGATCAATAATAACACGATGAAGTCTCTTCTGTACATTAATATCTAAGTGCATCTTATTATTTAGAAAGCTATCAAGATATTTAAATTGGATTACACGCTTCAGTTGATGACCATTCAAGCTAAAACTTGTTGATATTTTTTCGACTATTAACTAATAAGGACTTGGGGTTTTTGAGCATATAATTGCAAAATCAAAGTCTGTATATGTTGCCCTCAAAATATTAAATTCATTGTACTATTTGCTTTTGAAATGACAAGAAAAACTTCTTGAATTATAAGTTTTACCATCAAGCTTATATTGCATATTTATCTCCGATTCATTAAGCTGCCTATAAACTGTTTCCAAGATCATTATTAAAATTGAAAACAAGATTAGTAACAGTTCACTTCTTTCTTTATCAGCAGTTTTCATTTCAAATTTCTTAGATATTTTACCTATAGAAATAATATTTCATCACTTGCCACAGACTTATCTTAATTGAATCAAATGTCTGACCAAATCAATAAAAGTACTTGATATTGTTAGCATTTTGCATTGTTGAAAAATAGTAAGTGTAATCAGAAAAAGTAAACTGTAAAAACTAAAATTAATTGTATTTAGTCAGAATAATTGTAAGATTTTTTTTTCTTCCTACAAGTAAAACATTATATATAGAGATCGCAAAATAAGCTCTTAACAAGCTTTGAGAATATCCTCAACCCCAGACCAGTTTCTGCTTCTGGCATCATCAGTGAGGTGCCAGGATATTCATTAGATTAAAAATAACTATAATGTATAACTACTGAGAAGAAAATCTGAAATTTCAGACATCCATATGTCTAAAAATCCAGCTGTCTAACTCAAATAGCCTTTTGGGACTGAACTAAGTTCAGATACACCATATATTAATAGCTTTAGCAATATAAAATTGCCAAAGCCCTAATAGCAAAAAATAAAATGATAAAAAATCAAGTCATATTTCACATGACTTAATTTTAATAAAGCTTGTATTTACAAATATTATATATAGAGCTCACAAAACAAGCTTTTAACAAGCTTTGGGAATATCCTCAACCCCAAACCGGTTTCTGCTTCTGGCATCATCAGTGAGATGCCAGGATACTCATCAGATTAAAAATACTAGGACAAGTCCAGCACTTTATCTAATGTATAACGTTTGAGAAGAAAATCTGAAAGTTTCAGACATCCATATGTCTAAAAATCTAGCTATCTAACTCAAATAACCATATGGGACTGAACTAAGTTCAGATACACCATATATTGATTTTTTATCATTTTATTTTTTGCTATTAGGGCTTTGGCGATTTTATATAGCTAAAGCTATTAATATATGGTGTATCTGAATTTAGTTCAGTCCCATATGGCTATTTGAGTTAGATAGCTGGATTGGAAGACATATGGATGTCTGACAATTTCAGATTTTCTACTCAATAGTTATATGTTAGATAAAGTGATGTAATGAATATCCTGGCATCTCACTGATGACACCAGAGGCAGAAACCTGTCTGGGGTTGAGAATATTCTCAAAGCTTGTTAAGAGCTTGTTTTGCGAGCTCTATATATAACATTTGTAAATACGAGTTTTATTAAAATTAAGTCATGTGACATCTGACTTGATTTTTTTACCATTTTAAGTAAAACATTTTACATAGTTAAACCATCAAATAGTATCTGGACTCTGTATGTTATCAGCCTTTGAGCATTGCTTAACCATGTTAATTTTGATTATGTCATATATTACAATTGACATAATGCTAATGAATAAGTTTTTTTCCTGTCAACAAAAAAACAACAATATTATTAATTTTTATTGAAAACAATTGCTATAGAATAGAAAACCTGATAATTTATTTGTAAGTTATTAGATGCAGAATGAGTGTGAGCACATCTATCTGATATTGTGAAATATAATTAGTATCAGATATTTTCTATAAGTGTTTAAGATATCAAAAAGAAAGTGAAGCTAAAGCTGGCATTCAGTATGATACATATATAAGACAGATTTTTCCAAAGTTGCTGATTGTGCAAAATAAACCTGTACAAGATTTTTTTCTGATAATAGTTGTAGAATATGTTATGTTTCTGATTTGAATGCAAAACCCATTTACTTCCAGTAGAAATCGTAAACATAATTTATTATTTGAACATGGAAGTGTACTTTTAATTTTAAACTTCATATGTCAAGCATGAAGATGAATGTACCAAATAAAAATGTGGAAAGAATGAATATTATTGTTTTAATAAACTACCCATATAATTAAAACTGCAGATGTCTATTCCTGATGTATTTTATATTTTCAGTATTTACATAATTTATTTCATTGATACATTGTATGCATTACAATGTAGACAATTCAACTGCATATTATGAATAAGGTTACAAAAAAGTACAAAGTTGCATGCTGGGATACAGTCAGAGAATACTACCAATCACTTTTAAATCATAAACTTATATACATTAAAAAATAATATTATGGCATCAAAATCTTATGGTGTAATAATTAACATAACTGTTTGTCATGTTCATTTTATGATATTTGGTTTAAATCCAGAATAGAGTTAAATTTTTTTCAACAAACAAGCTTAAGACATTAGTTTTTAAATGATCACTTCATTAACGAGATCTCAAATTTCATCACATTAGTTATTGTTTGAACTATATGGTTTAGTGCAATTGTAGAGTGGCATACACTGGAATTCAAGTCGATGGATCATTACTCTGTTTCATCCTTTCCAATGCTTTAACCTCTATGAATTCTCAAGTGATAAATCATTCAATTAGTTTTTTTTTATAGTTACTACTCACTGTCTATATTGCTAAATCTTTTTCCTAGTGCTACATTTTAAAAAGGAGTTTTTAAGAAGAAAAAATGGTTTATATATAATAAATGGTTTAACCCCCAAAATACTTTGTTAATATCATTTAACTGTGAAAATATCAAATATAATATATATATATATATATATATATATATATATATATTTGATATATATATATATATATATATATATAGAAACAATGTATACTGCTAGCTGAAATCTGTATAAAATATTTGAGATGCCTCTTAGCTATATTATTCCAGGCACAGTCCCCCGTTAAATAAGGACAGCTCGAATTTTATTCCTTTTCAATGCAGTGCCGTTTTCACTGGAGTGCTAAAACTTAATTTTTTTATTTAAAGGGGATTGTGGTTGGAATAATATAGATATGGGGGTGTTTCCAGCATCATATATGCATATAACAATATGAGACTTGGAAGGGAATCTAGAAGAAAGGTGTTTATTTTCATTACTCACAAGAACCGTATCTAAATTGTGAATTGTTATGATCATAGATTTGCTTCTCTTATTGTATAGTTAATTTTATTTAGATTACTAATTTCATCCTCAATAAATTGAAGTAAATCTTCAATTTACATATTAAATGAAACATTGTGCTGATTCATTAGAATACCTTTTCTTCATTTAAGTGTTAAGGATGAAGCTACTTGTCAGCAGTATATGTGATAGAATAAAGCTAATTTTGTTATGTATGAAATAGATACCTGTAAATTAAAACATCTTATAAGATACATCTATTTTAGGAATTTGATTAATAGATATTTTTTAGTTTTAAAATCAAATTGTAATTAGTCCAACAATAGTTTGAACAGAATTTAAGGTAATATTTTTTAAATAAAAGAGGCATAATAAAGACGTTGCTATGGATTAGAGGAAATCCTTCTTCATCACATAATCATCATTTCCTATGCTTGCACTATTACTGCTAATAATAGGAAACTCTACATACAGTAATGCCACCCAGTGCAAGCCTTAGTAATCAATGGATGCAAGAAGATTTGTGCATAGAATCCCTAAATAGTGACTACTCATCCAGTATTCCCACACTAGTTTGAGGAATTTTGCTGAAATATGATGTTAATTTACTTTTTTTCTGAATCAATGAAGTATCTGCAATGCTTTCTGAATAATGTTTGTAACTTTGTTTCTGTACTCGGTATCTGAATTTTTGTCACTTTTCTGTATTGGCCTACTGTTAGGAGTTCTTATATTTTGTTGTCATAATCAGCTGACATTATGATAACAAAATACAAGAATTCCTCACATCAGGCTAAATATAGCAAGAAAATACAAGAATTCCTCACATCAGGCTAAATATAACAAGAAAATACAAGAATTCCTCACAGCAGACCAATACAGAAAAGTGACAAAAATTCCGATACCAAGTTTAGAAACAAAGTTACAAGCACTACTCAGAAAGCATTACAGATACTTCAATGATTCAGAAAAAAGTAAACTAACATATTTCAGCAAAATTCCTCATCTTTATGGTTTGCCTAAAATCCATATGTATCATATTATACTAAGGCCTATTGTTAGTTCTAGAAATTTACCTTGGCAAAATTTGTCATTTATTCTAGACATATTGTAGAATTAATTAAGAAAATGAAAATTGAAAGAACTGGCATACTACATAAGCTTTGATGTGGAAATCTTATTCACAAATGTACCATGAGAATAAACATTGTCTATCACAAGAAAAAGATTAGATGGTGATAATAGTTTACAAACCAGAACAATAATGGAACTATGAACATTCTGCATAACAACAACCTATTTTCAATACAACGCAGAATTTTTCCAAGAAAATCAAGAAATGGTTATGGGCTTACCATTGTCATCCTGATTAGTAATATTTACATGGAAAACTTGAAATTATAGCCATAAAGACTACTCTAATCCACTCTAAAGTTTGGCTTTGCTATATTGATGATAAATTTGCTGTATGGCCAGATCATTACTACAAACTTTCCGGAAACACATCAACAATATAACCCCTTTAATTAAATTCACAATAGAATCAGAACAAGAACAAAAATTGTCATTTTTAGATGTTCTCATGACAAGACCCACACATACAGGAATTACTATATATATCCAATCATACCAGAAACACAAAACATAGAGTTATACTATCACTATTGAACAGAGCAAAAGAAATTTGTTCATAAGCCAGTGATTAGGTCTTGTGACATATGACTTTATTTCTTTGTAATTTTTTTTTACTATTAAGGCTTTGGCAATTTTATGTTGCTAAAGCTATTAATATATGGTGTATTTGAACTTGGTTTAGTTCCAATGGCTATTTAAGTTAGATATCTGGATTGGAAGACATATGGATGTTTGAAATTTTTAGATTTTATACTTAATAGTTATCAATTAGATAAAGTGCTGGGCTTGACCTGGTATTTTAAATCTAATGTTTGAATATCCTAGCATCTCACTGAGGAAAACAGTAGCAGAAACCAGTCTGAGGTTGGATATATTCTGAAAAGCTTGTTAAGAGCTATTTGCAAGCTCATTATATAACATTTGTAATACAAGCTTGTTAAATTAGTTCATGGGCCATATGACTACATTTCTTTGTCATTTTATTTTTTTGCTATTAAGGATTTGGTGATTTTATATTGCTAAAGCTATTAATATATAATGTATCTGAACTTGGTTCAGTTCTATATGGCTTTTTAAATTAGATAGCTGGATTGGAAGACATATGGATGTCTGAAAATTTCAGATTTTCTACTTGATAGTTATCCATTAGATAAATTGTTGGGCTTGGCCTGTTATTTTAAATCTAATACTTGAATATCCTAGCACCTCACTGAGGAAGCCAGTAGCTGAAACTGATCTGAGGTTGGGGATATTCCGAAAAGCTTGTTAGGAACTATTTGCGAGCTCATTATATATATAAAGAACAAACAAAACAAAAACATTAAAATTTTTAAATCTGATAAATTTTGTTATACATTAGTCATTCTTCTGTCTTAGGTCACTGCATACAATCATGGTTATTAATGATGATTTTTCAAGTTACGTTGAAAGGACATAATTTTATTTTTTACTTTGAAATGGGGCACAGTATTCGAGATAATAAAATGTTTTCTAAGTATAAATCTAGACAATTTACTAAATCTAAGATAATTTGTAAAGTATTTTTCTTAAGTGATAAATTAAAAGTTATTGATTTAATATGGCAAAAAAATAAGAACTGACACACATTTTTGGAATTATATCAGAAAGTTTAAAACTTTAATAAGTTTAACTAATATGGGTAATGGTAGTGACTACATGAACTATGAAATTGATATGAATTTAAACACATCAAAACAATTAGAGAAATAGTAGCCTGATGACAAGGAGACTTATTTCATTTCTATAGGGAGAAAAAGTTATTGAAGAAGCAGGATGTGAATAGCATGTTTAATTGCAATGAAAGTTTGTCATTTCACTGTTCTTTTTTTTTAAAAAAAAAAAAATAATAAAGATATAGTTTAGAATATTTTTTTATTTTTTTTATTTTTTTGAATGAAAGTAAATAAATGAATTCACACAGTATATATATTTGAATGTGTTCTTCATTTATTATTAATAACTACATTATTATTATTAGTATTATTATTATTGTTTATACTATAATCTCAATTTGTATATGCATACTACTTATTTCAAAAGCATTTTATTTATATACTTGTGTGTGTATGTTGAAAAGTACTGTGTACACATGCAAATGAACAATAAGCATTCTATTATAATCAAAACATGATGTATGCAAAAGAGGCTTTGGAAAAAATATAGTTGATATCACTGCTCTTCACTATAAATATATTATCTAACTAATGTCATATTATTTTTTTATTATTTATAACAAATAATAACCATTTATTTTTGTTTGTTTACTATTTGTATAGTTTATTGTAGTGATAGAGTGGTGGAACTGAAAAGCTAAACGTTATTTATTCAGATAAAATCTGAATAAAATAAATAAAAAATTAATTTTGGTCAATTGATGTGGAAATGTACTTATTCTGCCACATGTGTTTTCAAATGGCATTACTTCCCTCAGAAACTAGTCGTACTATTTTTTTTTATTACTACTTTGCTAGAAACAGATTATCTATTTAATAGATATATATATTTAAACATTCATTTGTTGGTTTCTAACATTTTTATCTTGATTATTGATAATCATTTGTAATTTATATCCACTAAACTTCTTTTACTTTATGCCTTCAGAAATTATTTTCATCATTATTATAAATTAAATGACATTTTATTCTATTTGTTTCTTTAAAAATGTGATTTACTGAAATGTCACAGATCATGTATTTTGTTTTAAATTAAATAGCATTTCATATAATAAATATCTTAAAGCATAGATACGTGTGTGTGTGTTTGTGAGCGTGCATAATATATATACCGAAAGCACATTCTTTTCTATTTGAAAGAATGATATGACGTACTAACATAAATATTTATGTTCTATATATTTAATTAAATTACGAGAATGTCAAAAAATTATCTGCACTCCAGCTGTATTAAAACTTTTAGATGCACTGTTTTAACAGGGTTTTTTGTATGATGTCATTGTCTCCTTATTCATTGCCGGTTTGAACACACTATTTCAATTCAAATATTATTGTAGAGTGTGAAACATGATTGCACTATTTGTGATTTGCATGAAAGAAAATCAGCATGTTATGACCCATTTTTTGTGATGTGAAGATGTGGTGCTGATATTTATTGAAGACTTTGTGTAAAATATGGAGAAAGTGTTTTGTCACAAATAATAGTGTAAGAATGGATGGAGAAGTTCAAGGAAAGTCACACAATTATCTTCCAAGAAGAAGGATCCAGATGCCTGGGCAGATCTATGACTGATGACAATGTTCAGTGTGCTCAAGAACTGATTCTATTGGTTAGATTTCCTCTATGTAATAATTCATGACAGTTTTAAGTTGTGAAAAGTTTGTGGGAAGCAGATGATTTTTGATTTATTATCATATAATGTTTTTATATTTTTATTACTTACATAAAATGCATCTTTCATTGTGTATTTTTAAAAATAAAAGTGATTATTCTAAAGTTGAAAAATCACAAGATTTAAAAAAATATTATATACAGTAATATTTCAATGTTAAAATACAAGGTGACTACTGTTTTTTCATAGGTAGTAAAGGTTTTTCCACAATAGTGATTGTGAATCATAATATATATCTGGTGATTTTCTATTCAATATCCATTGACTAGTTTCTTATTTATAGCTTTCATCAGAATCTCAAATTTAGAAGTGATGCACCTGAATCTTTGGTTCTAATTCAGCTCTCCATTATCTACCTTTTATATTTTTGATTACATACAAAGATATTAACCCAAATTGAAAATGCAATAATGTTTTCAATCCAAGCTGATTTACTTATATGATCATACAGATCTGAGTACAGTTCAGTCTCTCTATATTTTGCTTTCAATGGCTTTTTATAATCATAATCATGTTTATTATGATGTATTAGATCCAAAGATTCATGTGTGCTTCTCCCTGATACAAGACTTTACAATGATAAAGGCCATACGGTAAAAATTAGTTTGGAAATATTGGAAAATAAAAATACTGAATAGGGATTATGATGCTCAGCCTTCTAACTTTTATTAATTTCTAGAGCTTGCATTAAGTGGCACTATTGTGGGGGGGACGGACTTCTACTTAACAGCTTGTGCAAGCATAGAAAAAGGTAAGTATGTTACATTTTCATGGTTTAATACCAATCCTAACCAAAGAATAAAGATGACAATGGTTTTTGAAAGCCAAAGTTACCAAAAGGTATAGAACAATTCAAATCTGTATGATTACATAAGATAAATAGTTTGAATTGAAAATATTATTGTGTTTTTAGCTTCAACTATATTTTTGTTGTTAACCAAAAAGGTAAAAGATGGGTTCTGGAGGGGTGCATTAAATCTAAAGATTCAGATCCATTACTTCCAAACCCAAGACTCATCAATGAAAGCCGTAAGTCAGAAACTAGTCTGCAGACATTGTATGGGAAAGCACCAGATAGTATTTATGATGCATAATCTTCTAGCATCTATTAGTTACTAGAGGTTGCACTAGATGGCATTGTTATGAAAAAAATTGGGAGTGTTTTAACAGCACGTGCAATTATAATGAAAAGGTAACCATGTGATATATATATACTTATATTATAAGTAAGGAGAAAAAAAATATGATTATGGTGCTCAACACTTGAAAGTGTACTCAGCCAAATAATTAAAGCCAGACAATAAAACAGAGAGAAAACAAAATCCCACTTTGTCAAGCTTATACACAAAAGTGTTGCATTTATAACAAAGTGAAAATTAAATTTATCATTAATAACTGCTATAAAGCTTCCTAAAAAGTATGATATAATTGAATGCCATGTTTTCTGATTGTTTTTTTAATCATATTGTCTAATTTTGTTAAATATTTAATGTTAGGAGTGTATTTATAATTAGAATTGTGTTCTGTTTGTGCATTTGTGTGCTTTTAAATTGTCTATTACTTTATGTGATTATTAATACACTATACATTGATTATATGAATTCTTTTGTTACATGTCTTTGATTTGTCAATATGGTCAAAGGATTCTGACAACAGTCTTGCATTGGTGGGCGAGAGGTCAGCGCAACTGCCTTGCACTTGCAGGCAGTTGCCCGGGTTGCGGGTTCGCGTCCCGGCTGATACTATGACACTTAAAAAAAACAAAACAAAACAAAGTCCAGTCACCTCATTTCTGCTCATCCTCTTTTATAAGCAAGTTTTATGAACATTATAGTCTTTCTTTTTTAACAATAAACTCATCCCATCATGCATCATAAGATATTTTTACTTAGTTATTTATGCTTCAGTTGAAAATTCAAGTTTAATTTCTATTTAAATATCTACTGCTCACTTATTTAATGACAAACTGGTTAATATTCATGGGATTTGTAAAAAAATACCATAATGAAAATATAGTAATCTTAATTTTAAAGCTATGTACCTACCTATAGAAATAGTTTTAGGTTTGCATTATAACCCAGTTCATTACTAGTTGGTTATATATCTCATGGGTGTTGGATACTTCAATTATTTATGGATGAGTAAGAAAATGAAAACTGCCAATGACTTCTATTTCTTCATCATCCATTTCAAAATCATTTGTTTTTTTCTTATCATTGTTATCTTCTTCTCCATATGCAGTTATAAAAAATCTTTTCACTGTGTTTTTCAACTTTTCTAATAAAAGTGTTAAGGCTTCTTTATTTTCAAGTACTGCTTAAGTCTGGTGTTTGCAAATAATTGAAAAATGATATCTTTTCTATCAATCCAGAATCTAAATTTGTAGAAATTATAATCAACCTCATTCTTAATTTTTAATATACGATTGTAGATTTTAGGTAAAATCTAGCTTTTAAAAAGAAATAACTGAAGAATTAAATTAGTGGATGGAAGGTATGAACAGAAATAATGTTTCAATAAACTGTAATGTAAAAAGTTAATGTATTGCTTCATCGAAAAGCATGGAGTCTATTCAAAAACTTTAAAAAAAAAATGTTTCAATATGCAGTAACATGTTTAAAAAAGCATATTGCATCATCAAAAATTTGGTATCTTTGAAAATTTATTGGAACTTTATGAAATATAAAGCCTTTATACAGTGTATTTCTAATGTAATATTTGATATATATTTTAATAATCATAAAATTATATACAGAAAAGTGATTGATGTGATTAAATGCTTATATAAAGAATAGACACTAACAGAAAAAAATTATATATATATCTGCCTGCCTATTTTCTGTGTATATATTCGCTGTCAATCGGTTTGTCAAAAGTTCTTATGGAAAAATAGTTATCATAGTCAGAACAAAATGGACCAAGTTATTGCAAATGTTTAAAAGTCTAGTCCATAAACGTAGAAGCTTTTTCACACAAGTGGTCACTTAGCATTTCAGTGAAATTTTATTATCTTCCTTTGGTGTAATGTATCAAAGAGAATCATTATTACTTTTATACAAAATTATAAAGATGATGAAATGTTTCACTCTCTCGAATGATAAGTAAAATAAAATTTACTCATATATTTTCGCGATGGTTTACCATTTAAATAGATTGACAACAACTGTGTTTACATGTCAAACATTGTTAGCCAAGAGGTCATCGCAGCCGCCTTGCAAGCAATTAGTTGGTTGCAGACGGTTGGGGGTTCGCCTCCCGGCTGATGCTATGACATATGAAAAAAAAAAAAAACTCTGTGTTTACATTTATTATACAATACTTTTTAAAAATTATTGGAAGGTATTCAAAATTGTTTATCAGAAAATACATATTTGTTATTTATAGTATATTTGGATTTTTCTTATATACATTTATTATCAATCTTATATTCTTACTAATGTGCCAATTTAAAATATATTACTGTGAATATTGATAAACTAAAGTTATTAATATTAAATTTATAAAATTATTACTATTCAGCTTTATTGTAAAATCAATATTTACATTCGAATGATACAAAAATATTTATTTTTTTCTAAACTAATTATTGATCAATATTGCATAGCAAGTCTATAGATAACGTAGTTAGATATTTGCCATTGGTCTTTACAAAGATGTCTATGTTTAGACAAAAAGTAATAAAAAAATAGAACAAGTGATTTGTCCAAGAACTCATAAGAAATTTGAGCACCCAATATAACAGAAATGGAAATTTGAGCTATAGATATGACTTTCAGAGTCCATCCTTATATCACCGCACCAAACCATTCAGGGTAAATAGAAATTAAGTTTCGTAACAGTCAGAATAAAAAAAAAGTATTATAATTAAATCGGTACTATTGATAATGGAGTCATACTGCTGCGCCTATAGGTCATTTAATGTATTGCAATGTAAAATCTCATGGTGCAATTGGATTGCAACTCCTGTAATCTGAGTTCAATCCAAGGTGAATAAACTGTTTGAGATTTGTTTTTCAAGTGGATAGCCAATAGAAAATCCAATCACTAATTCAATATTAATCTCAATTTTGCATACTTTTGTTCATCTTCTTAATGAAATTGTTTCTTTTATCTTTACAACCTAAAGCTGAGTGCCCTCAGCTTTAGGTTATAAAGAAAAAAAGAAATCACTTCATTACACAAATAAACAAATGTATGAAAATTTAAATAACAAATACAAATGCAGAGAAAAATCAATATTCAATATTGATCTTTATCAGCTATTCTAAGCTACATAGTAAAACCAGAATGGAAAATCCTCAATGCTTGGGATTTAGAAAGTCTTTTGTCTTGCAGTGGGCTACATTAGAGTATTTATATATTTTAATGCTTACTATATTTAATATACATTATGGAAAACTTTTTTTTAAAATAGTTATTATTGCAGTGTTTTGATATTAAGTAAATATGTTGTTGTTATCACATATATTTACAATGAAGGAAACTTTTTATATTCCTAGATAGGGTCATAATAACTATTAGCAGCTAGACTTCAAAGAATGTTTTATATTCTGTGAAGAATTTTAAGACCATGTTATATGCCACAAATGTTAAATCCTAGCAATTCATCTAATGTTGTTTTTCTCCCAATGTATCTCTGATCGGAATATTTATGCTGTCTAACCTCATACATATAATAAATACGTGCATATATATATATATAACCATTAGAAAATAATCAACATTTAGACAATTCTAATATAGAGAACAATCTCAAAATGTTGTCAAGGCAACCTCCTTTTAACAATAAAATTAGAATGTATATATAATGTTTTTCTTGCTTTTATTAATAAGATACCATTAGGTTTTTCCTTTCATATTATTATATTTGTATTTAATATATTCATCCAAAGATGTAGCCTTTTATCAAAAACATACTAATCAAGGTCAATTAAGAGATATTTTTAAAAAAACTAAAGGATGACAAAAATATGGAATATCAAATACTGCATTTACATTAAATGTGTTTATTGAAAGATATTTACTGCCTTATTATCAAAATAAGACCAATCAAAAGCAGAAGTGATACAGATATTTTTTTAAAATTATTTTTTTATTATATTTCATCCCTTGAGTCAGTAAAAATATCAATAATGACATTAAATAAAATTTAGTACAATAATAATTATGATAAAGACGAAGAGACAGTAAACTATCCATTCAATTTGCGTTTATTAAAAGCACATGATGCATGAAACTTGGTCTAATAAACATTTATGATCAAAAATCACTGTTTACGTTGAAGGATTCAACTTAGTTTTATTGTAACAATGTACATGCTGTTTAAGTCTTACATTAATGCTTGCTCTGGATTCATCATAGTAAATAAAAGGGCATTTAAGTTATATATTTCATTAATTAATGTTTATCTCCAAATTTTTGGAATTAATATTTGTTGTGATTACATATATTCTTTTTTATTTATTATAATTTTTGTAATTTGATGTATTAATTAATATAAAATATTTTATAAAATAGTAATGACTTACTGTCTTTGACTTTTTACTATAAAAATGTAATGTAGATTTTGAGAATATATGTAGAAATATGATGTATTTAATGTATAAATATAGATATATATATTTAATATATGTGTTTGAATTAAATATTTTTATGGATTGATATTATAATAAAGAATAGGAATAGAGATTATATCTATGTGAACAGAGATAACTACTTGGTTTTTTTTTGTTATTGCCAGGAAAGGCGAAATAAATTTCTCTATTAAACTATAATAACTCTGATGTTGGGTTATTTTTCTTGAAGTAAAAGGAGAATCCATTGTACTTTAAACCCAAGTTGTTAAATGAATTTAAACAAAAATGCTAGTATAGGTTATCAGAAAAATTTGTTTAGCCTTAGAGAGATTGTCAATTAGCAGTACTTGTTTGTTTTCTGTCAACAACAAAAAGCAAGAAGTTATCTCTGTTTATATGGATAAAATCTCTTTATTTCTATTATTTATTATAATATTTAATCCATAAAAATATTTAATTCAACATATACAACTATCTGAAGAAGTTTAAATTTTTTTTTTTTGCAGAATTTCAGGAAAAATAATATTTTTCCCATTCTCACATCTATAAAAATAACTTTCCTGGTTTAAATTCAGATCAGGGAGATTGTCTGTTGGTTATCTCTCCTTTACATGGATATAATATATATTTCTTACATATGTATATTTACAACAATAAAAATATATATAATGGTAATTAACTATTATAAATTGTATGTAATAGTTAATTACCATTATATTTATTATTATTACAATAGTTTTTAATTAATGGACATTTTATTTGTACTACATATATATAAATATTCATAGTATTATTTCTGGGAGTTTCCAAGTAATAAAAATATAATAGCTGACATTTTAGTACAATAACAAGTTTTCAGAACTTTTTTCTCAAATCAAAAGAATGTGTTGGATGAGATGTAAAATTATTATTTTTTTTCTGTTGTTTATTTTCTCCTCATTCTTAAATTCTATTGATTGAGAAGTTTTTAAAAATATTTTGTCTTCCAATAGCTTTTTCCAAATTTTTTGAATTTTCTTTAATTCACACTTTTCATTTATGCTCTTAGACCTTTTAAAAATCTCATAGCTTTCCTTAGGTCATATTGTTCAATTTTTGCCAGAATATGTGTTTTATTAAAATTGATGTCATGGTTTGTTAATTTAATGTGTGAATAAATGATTGATAAATTAGATTTTTCCTAACTGTCAAAATGTGTTCTTCCTTTTTTATGTTTATTCTACAATTAATTTGTAAACAAACTCCACATCAAATTTCATATAAACCATGAAACTACAAAGGAAATTTAATTAATGAAGTATTTCTATGCCCTAAAGATAATATTCCTTTGGAATTTGTTTACATTCATACATTGGTTAGACCAATCGTAGAATAAACATAAGAAAGGAAGAGCACATTTTAGCAGTTAGAGAAAAATCTAAATAAACTATTTATTCACACATTGAATTAACGAACCGTAATATCAAGTTCAATAGAACACATTCTGAAAATATTGAACAATATGACCAGAGACTGCTAAGGGAAGCTATAAAAGATTTTTTAAAAGGCCTAAAAGCATAAATGAAAAATGTGAATTAAAGAAAATTAACAATATTTGGGAAAAGCTATTGGATGATAAAATATTTTTTAAAACTTCTCAACCAATAGCATTTAAGAATGAGGAGAAAATATCAAAAGATCTTACCACACATATTCTTATGATTTGAGAAAAAAGAAGCTGTGAGGAAAGTATGTGTTATTGTACTGAAATGTTAGTTATTTGGCTTTTATATTTTTATTATACAGAAGCTCCCAGAAATAATACTATGAATTCATTTATCCATGAGAATATTAGAATTAATATATATATAAATAAAATGTGGTATTTGTAAAAATAATGTATATATGTACGGTGTAATATGATATAAAAAAGAATCAATTTATAATTGGATATAATGTTGTATTGTTTGTATGACAAACTATTATGTATTTCTATATATTTTAGCTCCGAAGAAGACTGCTGGTCAGTTGAAACTGTCAAATTGATTAAGTAAATAAAACAGTCATTGTTACAGAAATAAAGAAAAGTGGATTCATTATATTTCATCTGTCATTTTATATTTGTGCATTAAAAAAATTATAAATAGTTAAATCTTTTTCTAGGTCTTTTAAATCTCTTGGAATCCAATTCTTCCCTATTATCATTTTTTTTTAGAAATATGCTCAACTATTTTAATCTTTTAATTATTTCAATGATGCTAATGATATTGCTTTGTTGTTTTTTTTACTCACGTGTAGTTTTTTTCTTTCTTTGTTATACCCAGCATATATTTCTCTGTAGTTTGTTGTGTACTCTAAAATCTCTGTATTACTTACTCTTCTGTAGAGTGTTTATATTAAAAACTAATAAAACACATCTGTTAAAAATTGCCTTTTCAAACTTAGATCTTTCCATTTAATATTAAGTTATTTCTATCAAAAACATTCTAAGTTAAATCCATATTAATAATCTGATCAAACTGTTTTGTAACTACTAACTTTCTTTTATAAAAAGGTAAAAACCGCCTTTTTAATAAATGTTTTACTTAAAGACAAATATCTCTCCAATACTCTCTCATGTTGGAATAATGAAAGAAAAGATGGTACTCACCAGACCTGCCAAATTTCTAGTTATGAGGATTTGAATATTGTTTTACTATCTACTTAAGGAAAAGATAGATATCTATTTACCAGCTAATATTGAATAGTTAATTAAATTGATTATAAACCAGTTATCTGAGAGACAAACTAAGCCTGTTATGAAGACTTTCACTTGATTTGGATTCTAACTTCAACATATAAGCATGGTAGGTGCACTTCAGATGTACTTCCTATAAAAATAAAAAATAAATAAATGCAATTGTAATATAAAATGGACTTCACTATTGGTTGGAGATGGATGCATGGTTGCCATTTTACGAATAGGCAATTCATTTGATTGATAAAAAAGTTTTAGTTTGGTCTATAACCAGACAGACTAGTTTATGAATTTTATAAATTAAAAAAAAAAATCTTGAAAATGCATAATTGTTTGCATAGTTAAAAATAAAATTTCTAAAATCAATAGAGAAATCTGATTTTCAATTTAGTTTTATCAAAATGAACACCATTTCACACATACATATTTATTAAAAGCAAATACTCTGACTTGTTAAATCTTCAAAATTAATTTTCTGTTTTAAAAAAAGCTAATATTAATCTTTGTTCTTTATAAAAATACTTTGATTTTAAAAATCATTTTTTGTATTTTTTTTTAAAATTTCCTCATAAAATGTTTTGAAAGTTTAATACAATTTGCAAAAAATAAATGTGAGTATGAAAATAAAGGCATAAGAATAAAACTAATTAGAATTCAAATGATAGTTAATGAACACTTGAATAGTTTCTGTGATTGGACCAATAGGAGCTGTGCATGTAGTAAGTTAACTTTTTTAAAGTTAATTATGGACATATTTTTAATGTTAATTAATAGATGTGTCTCATGGGAAATCATGTGACATTCAGGTAGTGGCAGTGGCAGATTGAGTTTTAATCCAGGAAACTTTAGCTATCAATTCTGTTCTGGTACTATTGCACTACTCCTCTCAGCAGAATTATAAATAGTAATTTAACTTTTCTGTATATATTATTGTACTTTGTAATGCTTCCCTGTCCCCTAGGATTTTAGTTTATATTATATCTGTAAGTATATATAAAAAGAAAACTGATATTTTGATTAATGATTAAACTTAATAAAAACATGAAGATTATTATCTCAAAGCATTTGGCTATTATTCTAAAGATGCAATAATTTACCAAGTTTTTATGAAAGCCCTTAACAAATGTTACTGTCAAAGGACTTTTGGAACTAAGGAATTCTGAATTTAATTATATATGTGTGTCTAATTAGAAAGTTTCTGACAAAATACTCTTGTAAAGATGTAATTTCAATCACTGACATAGAAGATTGAAGTCAGCAGTCGTTTTTGAAATGAGAATAATAGCAGGCTCTAGACTTTAAGAAGTTATAAACATTATTAAAATATAAGAATCAGTCTATTATAGTTGATATATTCATAAAATTTTCAGCTGAAAGTTAAACTTATATTTTACATTAGATTGGATTAAGATTTGGATTTGATCTAAGCTTTGTCAAACTTTGAGGATAAATATGGCATAATCTTTACATTATATGGGGCTTTAAGAAGTATTTATAACTCTGAGAACATGAGTTCACTTTTCAGCTCCTAAAGACTTCATATTTGCTTAGCAAACATTTCTCAAAACATGGGGGAAGGGGTACAATTTTCTCAGAAGTTATATATGCCTGCATTATAATGGGGTATTATTCAATCTGATATCATTTTTGAATAGTGAGGATGGAAATAAGCATTACCCTCGTTAGGATCATAAAATAATATAATTGCAAGACAACATTTACAGTAGAAGATCATTTTAGATAAAATGATCTTAACTTACTGAAAACTTTTGCTAAAATAATTAAATATAAAAATAATAATTATTGGTAACTCACATATTTTAAGTAATAGTAATACTAATGGTAATGTGACAATAAATAATGTATTATTTAATATAAAAATGCTTTCTTTGGCATCAGTTAAATGTTCTCTTTAGTACAACAGCTATATTATTGTGAATATTTATAAATCATTATACATAGCAACATCATAATGGTCTGTAAATATTCATTGTAATATATATATATATATATGTTAAATTGAAGAGGGTAATACTGTCAAAAGCTTTTTTGTATTAAATAATACAATATTTGTGATATATATATATTTTAGTTTATCTATTTTAAATAGCATAATAAATAAAAATATTTATCACACAAAATGATTACATTGTCTTTTATTATAGCAATTCGGCAGGAAAAGATTCAGAATTTTGAATATTTTGTTGTTTTCTATAATTTTTTAATAGTGGCCAGACAATGGTTATTTCAATGCTTATCATAGACAGTCTTTAACTTTTATGCTAAAGGCAACTTCTACTTAAGTTTAATTTTTTTCTTTGGGTACATGTTTATTTATTATGCAGAATATGTAAATATTTTTTTAATAAATCTAAATAAGCACTACAATGTATTACAAGATATGCTCATAAAAGATGTTATAAAAACTAAGTATTAATGACTTTACATTTGTTTCATTCTGAAAATTGTTTGCAAAAATCTGAATTTATTTAAATTGTCAAAAATCAAAACACTGCTGAAAATATTTCTAAAATAAACACATTTTTGATTTTTCATTTTTTGATCTTCTAAAAAAATTCAACTTTCATTAGATATAATCGTAATATTTCCTGCTTGAAAATTGAATTTTTGCATAATGTATATTCTTTGTTTTCATTGCTTGCAGCTCTATCATTCTTTCTTTTTGCTATATATAATAATTCTAATACTATTTGAAATAGCATCAGCGATAATACAATATTTCTCAATATTTGTCTTGCTAATAATGTAATAATAAATCATTGATTGACTTATAACATGGCATTTTTATACTATTTGCATCAAGTCAAATATTTGAGTTATTTTTATGATTGCTTCATGTATTTTTTGTTTGTTATCATTGTGGCTTTTAATTTTTAGCAGTTTCTCATTAACTTATTTTTATCTTTACTCTTAATTTACTAGTTTTTATTATTACTTATCTTTTTATTCTCTTTTGTTCATTTTTAACTCTACTATATCAGTTATCTTTTGTGTATCAATTTAATTTAACCATTATACTCTCTCTTTAATGTCATGATATGGAAAAGGCTTTCTTCCAGTTAATGTAGCTCTATATTTAATACTAATTTTTGATTGTATTATTAATAGTATTTTAAACATTTTTAAAATTATTTTTGACAAACGTTTGCACTTATTCACTTAGTTTTCTTATCTAAGAATTAATTCCCACATATGAATTCTTCATTTTTGTCCAACTTTACAAAATAAATATTGTTCCTACTTATTTTCCTCAATTTTTTATATTGATATCCTTATTGTAATCAGTGGGGGGGGGGGGTTATAGCTATAACTTATTTTTAATCTCAGTTGTAGAGTACTGACGATAAAACACTATTTATCCAAAATCCCTGGTTATAGAATTGTTTTTATACATTATAGAGCACTATTAATTCAAAATCACTAGATTCATGATTTATTTTTTTATATTTGAATTTTTCAGCTTTTAAGAATAGATCTTATCCTTATCCAGCTTATTGCAATTGAATTTTTTATTAATATATATTTATCGATTTTTTTCTTTAAGTTTATTTATAAATATACGTACAAATGAATTTATTGTAAAATGTTAAAAACTCCTTTTCAAATTTTGCTTGGATGCTAGAATATTTTTAATAACAATTATTCAGATTAATATGTTCTACTTATACTGTCTATGTATTTTCCCTTATTTAGTTTTAGCATTTATATGTCTTTTATATCCTGTTACTTTTCAATATTTATGACGTTCTTATCTCCATTTAAAAAAATCAATATTATCATAATTATTTTTATTTTTCTTTGACCTTAAATGTTTGGGGTTTTGTTTATTTGTATTTGTTATTAAATATATATTTGTTTTTCTAAATTTGTAATTTAAATATTAGGCAAGTCGCTCTATGCCTTTCAGTTGTAGCCATTAGATTTATATAAAGAAATAAAAGAAATATTATTCTTGCAATTTTCAATTTTATTAATATTCATATAAACATTTAAAACATAAAGTTAAACTAGTCAATAAGCAAAATTACCCCAAATTCACAACTCAACCAGACTAGCCAAGAAAATACCTATAAAACACTTTCCGATGGTTTCACTGCTACAAATCTGCTTGTAGCAGTGGAACCATTGGTAGTGTTTTGGAGCTTATTTTCTTGGCTAGTCTGGTTGAATTGTGAATTTGGAGTAAATGTTGATTAGTATTTTTATGTACTACAGCAGAGATTTTTTTGTATAAAAGATGTAAACATATTTCACATCCATTCATATGTGTTAACATAGTATCAATGTTTCAAACACATCATGCTTGTTATAATACAGATAACAGAGATCTGTCAAATGGTTGTTACTCATTTTTAGAATTTCTATAACAATAAATTGAACGATTTCCATTATCTGGATGACAATAGTTGTCATCTACCTGAAATATAGTTTAATAGCAATCAAACAAGGAGTGTAATATTAAACAGTTATAGAATAAACTTTCATATAATGAAGAATTAATTAAGATAGTATGATTTTATCCATTTATAAGATATTCACTCTTTGAATATTGAACAAATTAACCGTGATTATTGGTAGCTGACATTTATTAAATAACTAAGTTTTAATAAACATCATTCAAAAAAGATAAAGTCATAACTTTTTTTGCATTAAATATTAATTATAATAGTATTACACCATTCCATTTGACATATAAAAATGTTATATTATGATATATAAATTAACTTAAAAACAGAGAAATTTTCACCATCATTTTAATATATTATTTATTTTAATGGTTTTAAATTTTAATTCATTATTTTTTTTGAACAAAGAATAATTAAAGTATAATTATCTGTTTTTAGAAGCAGTAAATTTACTATATTTATTTTATTCCAGACCTATCTATTATAAGTTTGAGCTATCAATGGACCCTAAATATTAATGCTACATTTGCATCCTCACTTGTGTCTGTTGAATGACTTTTGTCAATGAGAAGTTTTGGATTACTAGGATTTACATATCTATATTTATCCAGCCATTTTAAACTAATTTGAAACACAAATTACCTTGCAATTTTGAACCCAAGATAACCTTCTTGTATAGTTATATAAAAGTGATACTAGATAATTTTAGTGATCGCAGTTTCATGTCAACTCTAAGGATCTTTTATTCTCTAACTAAGCAAAGTATCTATCAACTAAAGACATGAGTTTCTTTGTTTACACACAGTATATACTTTTATGTGTAGTAATTTCATTCTATTTATCCTATATTACAAGACTAAGTAATCAATAGATATGTGATATTATGCTATTTTTCAATTTCAGGATATTAGCATGATAACATAAAAAGGTTAAAGGTAAGTGCAATCCTGCATTTTGGTGAAAATGTCCAATGGTCAGAAATTAATCTGGGATGATTATTATAGCATAAACAGATAGTGCTCATTGATTATTCAAGATTGCAATAGATCACTCTGGGTAGAATAAATAGAGTGAATTACTACTTCAAAAAACATATGTTGGATGTAAATAGCAAAAATCATCTGCCTATTTGTTAGACATAATGATCAAATAAACAATCACTAATTTTTGGTGGTGTGTGTCAGTTCTTAAAAGCAGATTAAGAATGAAAAGAAATATGTAATTGGAAATTGAGTAAGAATGACTGTGAATTACATATATAAAAAAAGAATCAAAGTGTCAAAATTTTAACATGTGAATGTAAGTTGTAAAATATAATGTTTGATTTCCAAACCTTTGATTTTTAAGTAAGTAATTAAGTAGATAAAAAAAATAGAAATTATTATGATGATAACCATTTAACTTACACATCATGTCAATAACTTTTGCAGAAAGAGAAAGCAATTAATGCTTATTACAATAGGGCAGATTTCTATTATTTTATTAATTATTAAGATCTGTAATAACAGAGTGAGGGATTCAAATGTTGAGAATTGGGGCTAAAGCTCAACCTATCACTTTTACTATGTAATCTCCTAAGTAATTAATTACTCATTTATTATAATTTAATAATAATAATACCCTAAATTAAAGTATATTATTTTATTAATAAAGGTATGCAACAAAAATAGTAATTAAAAACAATGGAAGGATAATAATTTGACACATTAATTGTTTATCATGAGGTAATTCATAATAGTTATTTTAGAATTGATTGGTTTAAAGAATTTGTTTTTGCACATGAACTTAGAATCTATTTGAAACAAATTATAAACATTATGTATCTAAGTTAATATTAATAAAATTATTTTGATTTTACAAAACTAAATATTTTTTGGCAAAAGTAAAAAGAAAATGAATGATAAATATTTGAAATAATTTTACAGGTCAAATATTCAAAGTTTTTATTTATTACTTGGCTATAAAAATGTGTATTATTTATTTAGTTATGAATAAATAAGTTGTTTATTTTCTCATTTATAAATCAATTTAACAATAATCATATGGTTAATTAATTATGAGGCCATGTGATTCTGAACACCAAAGTGGAGGTTAGGTAAACACTGTTTTTCAGTTGTCCAAACTGAGATTTTATTTTATTTTTCTCAGTTAAGCATCCAGAAAATTTTAGTTCATGTGTATACCATTGTATTATTTTATTGTTCCATCACTATGATTAAAAAGTGCTTTTATTATCTGATGCTCTTTGCATTTAGTCAATGTAGTTATTTTTATTAGAACATGCAAAAATAAACTATTTATTTATACATTTATTTATTTATAAATTAATTAATTTATAAATAAATCTTATTTTTCTCCTTTTACTTTCTTTGCATTTCTTCATAGCGATATTAGATAATTAAATCTTAGTTTGTTTTATACGAAGGAGTTATCATATAGTTTGTCTTGTATAAATTTTTTATGAGTTTTCTTATAAGTGATCTTTATGGCATTTTGCTTTTGAAATTCCAGACTACATAATAATATTTTAAGGATTTTTTTTTTTGTTAAAAATTCATAAAGTGAGTTTATGTCATAAATAGATTTTTTTTTGATAAATAAAACAAATAATTGTATCATAAGTTGGTCAGGAGATCATGTAATATTTAAAGATAGGAATTGTCATGTTAAGATATGATTCAAGTCCATAGCCTCATCACTGTAGCTAAATTACACATGACATAAAAATAAAATGATTAAGAATAGTCTCAGGAAAGTGTTTTATCAAATATGTTTTAAAAATCAAGTAACATTAGTATAATTTATGAGTTCTACTGTTGAATGTTTTGGGACAGATAGCAAAATTTTATTCAAAATAAAGAAATAACTTCATTTCATTAAAAAAAATTAATAATAGCATTTAACCATTAATATTTTAATGTGAAATGATAATCAGTAGCCATGTTTAGATCATGTGAACTGTTATTATTTATTCATGAAGAACAGAAATAATAACTTTAATGAATGAATATCTTAGATAAAATTTTCAATTTTACTTATCACTATATTAAGTAGACTTAAATGATATATAGTATATCTTAAATAATTAAGAGTTATAATCTATGTATATATAAATGACATATTAATCAGGTTCATCACTATGTGATTTATATTACTATCATACTGACATTTCAGCTGGATTACAGCTAACTTCAATTGGGTAATGAATATTATTTTAGAAAAACATTGTGGAAGCATTGACATATAGCAAGAACAGAAAATCTTAAAATTTATAAATGGAAATAAGATAATAGTAATAAAAACATCAATATGAAAATCAACAGCTATTCAATTAATGAGTTTTAATTATTATTTTTTTCAAATGTAAGATAGTTTAATATATCATTATGATTGTTGTTACAGTATGGTTTTATAAGAGTCTCAGTGGCTTCTCTCATTTTTGTTTTGATTGAGAGTGTTACATCTAGATAGAATACTGGTAATTGAACGTCTACATTATAATCAGTATCTATTGCATGAAGTGAGGCTGCCAATGATTATGAGTATTTTACTGCAGTAACATGTTCATCTTTTTTGGCACTGATGTAACTGGATAAGATGTTCTACAAACTCTATGTGGGATAATTATTTGAAATGGTATTAACACTTTATACACTATCTAGGGTATTTTCTAAAATTGTATATATCACATGATTGATTTTGAGATTGATAAATGTTTTGGGTTGTGCCTGTTTTGGGAATAACTGAAACTTCATCATCACAATATCATTCTTATCTAAATATCACTTCTTTACCCAAATTTAATTCAATCTTGTTTTTAATGGATAAATATTAATGTACAAGGCAGAGGGATATAAAGTTCATTTCTTATACAGAACCTTGTATTCGAAGAAATATCTAAATTTGTAAACAAATCATGCGATAGTACTTTAAATATGTAATTTTTTAAACTGATATTAGCTCATCAGTCATCATCTAGAGCAGGGGTGGGCAATTGTTTTGGCTCGGGGGCCACATAGTTTGGTGGAGGGCCACATTGGGGGCCACTTTGTGGAAGCAAAGTTTAACGGAGGGCCGCATCTTTTTTTCATGACACAATAAACACACTGCTTTATTCCCTGTATTACCAAAGAAATATTTGTTTGTCCATTCTTCATTAAACACATGACATTCATGACCAATTTTACATTTTTTTGGAGCATTCATGGTTTCACAAAAGTTGGAAATATATATATTTGCTAATGCAAAGACAAAATTGAAATTAATCAGATCAACTGGAAAAGCACTGCACATCATATCTACACTGCGCATGTATATTGATGTGGCCATTCTAGTGGAAAATATGAGATGAATATTCGGTCATGCAACAGGAAGGAAATCTCAGTCCAAGGTGGATTTTTCTGATTGTCTTGGAGGGCCGCATAAAACTCTTAGCGGGCCGCTATTTGCCCACCCCTGATCTAGAGAATTTTAAACTTTTTTATATTGCCATATTGATTAAAAGTCAATCATTCTCAACATTATATATTGTTTATAAGTATTTGAAAATGTGAACAAATAATGTAACGATACTGTAAATTGAAGCAATGTTGAACTCTTCATGCAGGTTTTCTAAATTTTTACATATTGCAATATTAATGAAAAATCAATTATTCTTAGCACAATATGTATTATTTTTATATAGGAAACTTTATGATAAAATAAGCTTTATATAATTTTGTCTTGCATTAACTGTTAAAAGTAAGGCTGTGTTAAATTCAGTAATAGATTTAATGTCAATTTGAAGGCAGCAGTCATATTTAAATTGTAATAACACTGCTTTGTTAATAGAATATCACTTATTTCTAAGATCTGATTGAAATATATGTTACATTTAAAATAGTAAAACCACTAAACATCACATGATCACTATCTCATACTAGCACATAATTGTTATTAAACAATTCAAAACAAAGCAAAACTCTCCATACAGTAGTGCCATCTTGTGCCAACAAGAGCAATCAATTGATTGCTCTTGTTGGCACAAGATGGCACTACTGTATGGAGAGTTTTGCTTTGTTTTGAAACATTTAAAATAGCTTGACTTTTTTATTATAAATACAGTAATGTGTAAAAATTTTAAAAAAATCCTCTAGATAATATGTGATAAGTATTAAGTTAAAACATTCAAAATTTGGCTTAATGTATATCAATTGTTATAGTTATTATTAAATGGTATTGTTTCAGTTTGCATTGCCAGTTTTAATTGGTCGTTGTCTGGTTGCATTATAACTGAAATTTATCTACATTAAGTTTCCATTATATTTTCCATAAACAAGTGAAGCTCAATATTAAATATTAGGTTGACCACTTTTGGGAACTTTAGTCCCCATATTCATAGTGTATCTTGAGAGTGTCAGCTTATGTTGAGATTTTAAATTGAAAAGTGGATAGTAATTTATGCAAATTTATTCAATATTTTCATATAGTCAACTTTCTGGAGATCAAAAAGCATGATTCCTTCCATTTTATTGCATTGTTGTCATAATATGGGGACTAAAGTTCCCTGAAAATGTTCAGCCTAATATTTCTTATGATATTGAGCTCCGCTTGTTTGTATAAAGCACAATTTATAACTTACTACTGGAAGGTGAAGTAGAAACAAGGATTTTATTTCAATTATATTTTCCAATGTATTTGTGTTATTATCAATCAAATTTATGGTTTTAGAGTAAATTATTTCAAGATGTAAATTTAGTTGATTCTAAGAACTTTATCCAGCATAAAAATTACAGACATTCTTTTCATTATGTATATGTTTTGGATAATGATATATCCTGACCATAAGCCAGAGATTTGATCTGTACATCTTGAACATATCATTGTACTATTGCATTAAATCATGCAGGGTGAAACTGTTTAAAAAGTCTACATAATTATTTAGACAATTTTACAAAAAGTAGTCTGCTGTTAATTGAAATGAGACCCTTTGATTTTTCATCACGTCTTAAAAAATTCAAGAAGGGCAAACTTTTAATTTATATTCTTATTATTTTTGTTATTATTCAAAAAAATAATTGGAGTCACAATTACTTTACATATAAGTAAAGGAAGAAAATTTGAATGCAAATAATACTTAATATTATTGTGTAGTTGTGACAAGAAGGTGACAAATGGACATAAAAGGTTTATGGCAAGACATACACTATTATAAATGCTTGAAGACATAAAGTAAAAGATTTCAGAAAGTATAAAGAAATGAATATCCATACTAGGTGAACTAACAAATCTTTCATAAGATAAAAGGAGTTTCTCTTGGTTAACTACTCTCTTATCTTATGACCATTACCATTATCAGCCACCAGAGCAAGCCATTAGTATGCATTGCCAAATGTATACCATATAATACTAAATTTTCCAAGCACTTTAATACTGTTACACAATGCTTTATTTACCACCCTTTCTTACAGTTTACAGTTTCGATTGCTCCAGCAATCTTCTTCGGGTCTTTTTTTTTTTGACATTAGGAGATATAAAGTTCTGAAGAAGATTGCTGGAACAATCGAAACTGTAAACTATACGAAAGGGTGGGAAATAAAGCATTGTGTAACAGTAGTAAAGTGCTTGGACAATTTAGTATAACATGCCATTAGCTTGAATTCTGCATAAAATGATTTTTATTTTGGCAAACAAACATCAAATGATCTGATTATCTGTATGGATGAGGAAGAAGTGTGGTGAATTTTAATTCTGATTTTACTTCTCAAATGCCTGTGACAAATATTATTGAGATATTTGATTTTTTTAAGGTTGGATATAAAAACAGGTAAGCTCACTATACGTATGCCACACACAGCACGCTAGAGTAATCAATGGATGCCAGAAGGCTTGTGCATAAAACCCCCATCTAGTGCCTGCTCATCCAATATCTCCAGACTAGTTTCTGGCTTGTGGCCTTCATCAGTGAGGAGCCTTGGATCTGAGAGCACTGCATCTAGATCTTAGGATCTAATGCAACCCTCCAGCAACCATCTTTTATCTCCATTTAACTACAAAACTATGAATCAATGTTTCCAATTCAAGCCCATCAGCTTATATAGTTATATGGGTCTGAACCCAGTTCTGTCCCATACATTTTGGTGTCTTTGGTTCTTTAATAACCATAGCCACTAATATCCTGTTAGGCAGGATTGATTACTCTAGCTTGCAGTGTGTGGCATACGTGTAGTGAGTTTGCCTGTTTTAATAACAGTTATACACAAACATAAGAGATGGTGGGCAAGTGATGTTTATTGGCGTAAGGTTGGTTATATGTGTATGAATGATCTATTTATGTTTATATTTATGAAGACAATAACTTGTATTTTTCATATATAGGAAAATATAAAGTTGCCAGATAAAATAGTAGTTCATACTTGAAGACAGAATGTAATAAGAATCACAATATTACAAACTAGGCTCCTTTTAAATAATGATTTTTTATTTAATCTTTTTTAACTTTAAATCTTGTTCAAGTAAAAGATTATTACAAAATTTGTCTGAACAAATGAATATAAAATAGGAATTATTGGATTTGTATATTTACAAGTAGAGATCATATAATTTACTTGAAGAGTGGACATGTTCTTTATTATAAAAGCATTAACATTGGAAGCATTATTTGAGTGAAATTAATTATAAATATATTTGTATAGGAAAATAGCATTGTTGAAATTAGTGGTGTATCAGACAGAGTAGCCAGATTAATTCTTCATCTTAATAGAAGATACCAAATGTAAATAATTAAGTTTCATGCATAAACAAACTAAACATTTTGAAAAATAATTAAAGGACTTGTACATATGTATATAATAAAAATCAAAACAGTATTATATCATAAAATTCTCATAGAATATTTTAATACTAATTAAAAGTTAAATATTCTGTAAGTAGATTTGATATGGATACAAAAATGAGAGAGAGAACATGGGTGTGGAATATATATAAAAAAAGTGCATTATGAAGTTTTTGTGTGAAAATTACAAACAAGAAATGGACTTGGAAGCATTTAAGTGAAGACACAGCAGGCTCAAATTGTATAAATATATTTGAAAACTTTGTACTTCAAAACTGATTTAAAGATTCAATACAGAAAGTAATTATAAATAGGTGCAAAATAGGGAGACATAAATTATTAAAAAGAAATGTGTTGACTTATAAAATCTCTAACCTTCCGAAATACTTCGGTAAATGTAATCTTCAATGTAGAAATAAGTTTTAAAATATCAAGATTTTGAAAATAGCACAGAGTTAAATGATGTAAATGAGAAGATAAGTGATAGTCTACAAAAAAAAGATACAAATATTTTAAAGAAAAAGAAATTCACCAATATATTTTTCTACTAATGCAATACAAGTATACAATAAAGAAAGGAAACATGGAATCTCTATAAAATACTCCAGAAAAAAGTTTAATATAACATAAAGTAAAATAACTGTGAAGTTGCCAAGAAAGCTATAGGGTTAATAAAGATGTAAATGACAGTTTCATATTGGAATGAAAGTTATTTCAGTAATAAAAGAAAAATGCCATGATTACTAAAACATAGATGTCAGTATGAACTTTATGAAAGAATTCTACTAAGAATTATATCATAATAAAAATCAGGAAAACAAAATAGATCCTTAGGTATCATTTGAAATGCTTTAAATTTTAAATGAAGAGATTAGATGTGTCCAAGTTCCTAAAGAATAGAAATGTTCTAAGAAATAGTTAAATCATTATAGATATTTTTAAAAAAAGGATATTAGCATATAGAGAAATATGATAAAGATATAGCATAATTGGAAGAAAGTAATATTGATAAAAATTACTGACATTTTTTTAGTAGTTTTGTGTAAAATATTTATAATATCTTTACAAAATGTCTGCATAGAACTTTCTCTTAAGCCAACCCAAAAACAAAGTTGGACTTAAAAGTAGGGTTGCCATTTTGCTTTGGATTTGTAGATTACAAAAAAAAAAAAAAAAGATGTTTGACTTTTAATAATATTTTTACTACAATTAAAACTTTAAAACATCATGACATAGGCTGAAACATCAAAATCTACAGCAACAGTGATTAGCAAATATAATGACACCAAAAATAATAGTATTAAAGAGATATACCACAGAAAAAAAATATATTTTGTAATTAAAATGAGGACAAAGAAGAAAAACAAGTACAGGTCATCTAAGTCATCTGAATTTTGAAGATAAATTTATTATTTTTATAAATAATGCGTTAGATATGCAGTCTCAATAAAAGGACTTTTAGATGAAAGTAAGAAATTAGAACAAAATATATGAATTAAACGTTTTAAATAATTGTGTTTATACTATTATTAACTGCTTGTTACACCATTCAGAGACAATCTTAATTAGATTTCATAGGTGCCACTGGTTTATAGTACTTAAAATAAGAAGTTATATGCATATATTCCTGCTGATATATGTTGGATTTCCTAACAATGCATGACACAGTTGTCTTCGAATACTTGCTCTTTAAGCTCTATCACATGCTTAGTCATTGATTGATTATAATTTTATTCTGGTTGTTTATTCAGAAAACAATCACACAATTCTAATTCTTGGTTACATAACATGAAATATATAGGAAAGATTTTTCCAAACTCTTTTTCACTTATTTCCACTGTCCTTTTATTTTTATTCAGTACTCCCAATAGCAGGCAAAATTCTAAATACAGTTTAATAACAGTTATAAGCAAAGCATAAGAAATGGTGATCATATGATGTTTATTGTCTTAATCCCAATTGTATTTGAAGATATTATTCCAGATCATTCAGACAGCTGAATTTCCCACTTTGGGAAGCTGTAGTCTAAATAATTGAATAACCATATGCAGGCCAGGATTTAAGGCAATTGGAGCGATTGGGTCCAATCGGGCCCCACACTTGAAGGGGCCCCGCATCACCACCAAAATATTTGATTTATATATATTGAATTTGCATTTTATTTAAATATTTAATATATAGAGGGCCCCACAAAAAAAATCCAAGTGGGCCCCACACTTATTGGATCCGGGCCTGACCATATGTAATAGTAGTGTCAAATAATACTAAATCATGCATGCACTTTACTACTTTTACACATTGCTTTATTTACCACCCTCTTTTACAGTGTGCAGTTTCAATAGCCCCAGCAATCTTCGTCAGAATTATAATATAATACAAACATATAATTTATATTTTTATTTATGTGTTTGTATTATGTTGCAGTTCTGAAGAAGATTGCTGGCGCAATCGAAACTGTAAACTGTTAAAGAGGGTAGTAAATAAAGCATTACATAACAATAGTAAAGTGCATAGATGATTTAGTATTATATGATATTCATTTGGCAATGCAATAAGAAAGATTCGTTATAATAGTGTTGTTTAATATAGGGTATATGAGCACAGACTTTCAGATGACCCATCACTCTCCACTCTTTCTCATAACACTGATACACTCAAGCACATACATGCTGAAAAGATTAATATATGTGCTTGAGTGTATCAGTTTTATGAGATAGAGTGGAGAGTGATGGGTCATCTGAAAGTCTGTGATCATATATCCTATATTACATATATAGGCACAGGTATATAATAAGCCTGTGTTTCAGTTAATAGTGTTGTTTAATATATTTAATAGTCTATAAATATTTTATCTTTGATTTTTATTATTGCTGTTTTATATACTGCAGAAACGGTAGTGTGGTTAGAGAATTAGAAATACTGTACTGAGCTCTATGACGAGTCTGAAACTTGAATATTTTTTCAGTTATATATATATATATTATGGAATAGAAAACGCGTAACGAATCTAGCTAACTACCCAATATTGGTTAGTAAATTGGCATTTGCCCTTTTTGTTAGCTAGAAGATAAAACACTGATAGAAAGTTGCTCAAAACATCACTACACGGGAATCGGCAAGCCCGGTGTGTAATTCATTCTTTTTATTAATATTTCATGCAAGGGGGGGGGGGGTTGCTCTGCAACAGATTATTTAACCTCGTATGTCTATGTTTTTATTATGCTATACTTATTATTTTAAGTTGAAAGTTGTAAGGGCGGGGATTGAAAATGAAAACTGATTAATGAATTCGGTTCATCTGGAAGCAGTAAAGAAGAAAATTTATCAGTACTGAATTTTAAATTTGTTATTTATAACAAGGTTTGATCTCACTTGTCATCTTTTAATATTTGTAGCTAGATCTAATACTCTCCTGGCGCCAGAAGTTATTAAAGACTTACACTGGTGATAATCTTTTTTTTTTTACCTCTTTTTTTTTTAACTTTTTATTTTTGTTGCATTTTTATTGTAGATAAAGATTTCACTTTATCATTTACTCCAGTTTTAGTTGTTTTGAATATTTTTGACAGATATCTTCTCGAAGCTTATGATTTATTGGTGGCTTAGTATAGGAATTTATACTAAATATGCGTATATATAAATCTGAAGTTTTTGAGTGGTTTTTAGTTTCTGATGTTTACATTTGCCTTTCGAAAGTAAATGATGACTGATGAGTTCGTAAAGAAAACTACGAATGGGGCCAGGTGTCTTGGTATGTTTGTAATGTGAAAACTTATGTAGAAGCAATCGTTTCCACATAGTCTCGCAATGCTTACAATTTCAATGAAACGCTCCTGACTCGTAAATTTCACCAACAAAGTTGTGAATTAATTACAACAGCCAGCTGCTTGTCACTTAGCATGCTGGGAAAAAACTCATCTCTTGTATATTCTAATATTACTTTTTCCTTTTGTAGCTGGGACACTGCAGGGCAAGAACGCTTCAGGTGTATTGCGTCGACTTATTACAGAGGAGCCCATGGTAAGTTGAAATAAATTACAATACGTAAGAATGAATCGCAAACGTATATAAACAAATAAAAAAAAAAGTGTATTATATTGTATAGTATATATAAACTTATTAACTGTGCTTTTTAAAAGTGTTAGAATTTATGCTGCATTTGTTTAACAAAGTATTTCATGCACGGCGATGAGTGATGGATTATGTCATAAACAACGAAGAAAAACTTATTAAGTTATTTTTTAAAATATATTTTAAGATAATAGTAGTGCAATTTTGCTTCGTTTTTTCTTTTGTTTATTTAATTTGTTTGTATATTTATATTTGCATATAGGTTCTATGTACTTATAAGTGTTTTATGTGTATTGGTTAATGTGTCTTTTTGTTTTGCGCTTCTATCTTATTATTGTGAGGCGACATCAAATTCACATTAATTCCTAGTGATCATATGAATAGAATTTCACCTTAATCATCTGCTTTGGATTTTTTAAAAAGGCTGTTTAATTTTTATGACTATTGTTGGTTGTTTACTTTCTGTTATTTAGATCATTTAATGATATGAGTAAAGAAGGACAATTTAATTCTTATCATATGAGAACTCAAATCTGACCTCATCAGATATGTCTTATTCTTCTTTCTTACAGTTTTGAATATTTGACATTCTTCTTCAAATCTGTAATTGAGTATATTGTATTAGTAATTTGATGGTATTATATATAAACATTATTTCATTTTGTAATTCTATATATAAGCGTTTTAGAGGTTTTGCCAGAAAAGGTTAATTAGGACATAAATTTAATGATCTCTTATAGAGATCCTCTAAGTTGTTGAGCATGGTTTTGACCTGAACAGTCAAATTCAGCGCATTATTAGTCAGTAACAAAAACTGCCATATTTGAATATCATTATGCAAATTTATAAATTTAAATCCATTTCTCGGATAACACCACACTGGAATCTTTTATCGATTGTGTGGGAGTTATTAGCGATATGCCATGCCTCTTTAATCTTACACTTTCTATCACTGCACTCCAAACATTCTATGTTTACATTTGCAGGGTTGAAGCTGTGGCTGCATTTCTTATTCATGTTCAATAAAGACTGACTTATAATCTGTGCTATTGTTTATGGTATGGTTATAAATATATTTGTGTCGTACTACCCTGAGAGCAATGTTTACATGTGACTCCTCATAATACACTGTGCAGGATGATGAATGACTGTGTCTGATCTGATATACTATTTGTGGGCTCTGATCTGAAGGCAATTGATCTGTTGTATCTATTTAAATTGGGAAGGTTGCAAAAACTACTTTGAGTGTTAATGCATATTTTATTCAATTTTCACAAATGCCGAGTATGTAAGGAAGACTTATCCAACCTTTAGTCAGTCAAGTTTGATGGTATTTTTTTACATTTTGAATAAAATATCTTATGCTATACCAAATAAAGTAACCAAAGAAATCATCACATTTAAGAGGTACTTCCAAAATAATGACATTACACATCTCGAAGAAGACATAGGGATTAGGCTGCTCTATTAAATAACAAAGAATACTATCAAAACGTTATGACCAAAACCAACAAATTGAAGTTCAAATAAATGGAAGTGCATTTGTACATTTTATGAAATTATTGTAATAAGATGTTCACTAAATCAGAATATTTACAGGGATGTATTCAATAGCTGTCATTCCCCAGCTAATCATTGCTACTCTTAAACTACATAAAGTAAATCACCTCTACGATTAATGATAGATTTTGGGGTGCTTACTACTACAAATTGGCAAAAATAATCACATAATGACTGATCCCTAATATAGGCATTGGAAAATATACAATTAAGTCACTTTTGGATTGTGTCCAATTTATTAACACATGTAAAATTGATCAATATTCAAAATTGCATCTTTGGATATTTTAGACTTGTTTGTATCCACATTCAATCTATAAGCATTGCTGAGACACATTATAGAAACAAGACTGTGGCCCTAAGAGTATCAGTTTCATTGTGGAGGTTAAAAATGGATAGACAGTAATATAACATGCCCTATTCAACAATACATTTTACAAAATGGTGTACGATTATCCAATGAGCTTACCAGATAGCAGAATAATTTGTAATATTGTGGGAAACAAAATATGAAGAAATGGTTATCCCAAAATATGTAGCCAATGGACCCAAGTTATTTTATATGCAGTATGTGGACCATATGCTGATCTGTACTTCTGAAGAAAACATTGAAGATATATGACAAGAACTAATTCAACTGACAGTTTTGCAATGGACATTTGAACAGGAAGACAAATTAAAGGGTATCAAATTTCTAGATTTTTATATACAAAGAAATAATGACATTTTTTGATTACAAAATGTTAATTAAATCCTTACAAATATGAGAAGTGATACATTCCCTATCCTGCATTCCCATTTCACACAAATTAGCTGGTCTTAAAAGCTTCTTATACCAAAATTTAAAACTGTGCAAATACAACAAGGTCACCATCAATGCTTAAAGCAAGGATCTATCTATATTAGGATATAATAGTAACATTTTAATCAATTCCATCAAAAAGTTTCATTCTAAAATAAAAGAATATTATCAAACCGGATTGACACTAAAGGTTGGATAAGTATCCTTTTATATTCGGGCTTTCATTAAAATTGAATGAAATATGTACTACCACACACACCATTAGCCTTCATACCATCCCAATTTAAATAGATTAATAAATAACACAAAAGATTGATTGCCTCCAGATCAGACTCCACAAATAGTGTATTAGATCAGATGCAATGACTCATCATGCTGCATAGTGCAATTTATTTGGAGTCACATGCAACATTGATACCAGATTAGCCCAACACAAATATATTTATAACTCTACAGAATGAAAGTCAGTCTTTCTTGAACATAAACAAGAATGATGCCACAGCTTCAACCCCAGTAATGTAAACATAGAATGTTTGGAGCACAGTGATAGAAAGTGCAAGATGAAAGAAGCATGGTATACTGCTTATAACTCCCACACAGTCAACAAAAAAGACCCCAGTGTAGCATCATCCAAGAAGTGGATTATTTAAATTTACAGATTTACATAACAATATTCAAATATGGCAGTTCCTGCTACTGAACCAGAAGCTATGAATCTGTCTGTGCAGGTCAAAAGTATGCTCAGCAACTAACAGGTTCTCTATAATAGAACATTGAATTTATGTCTTAATCCTTTCGGGCAAAATTTTATTGCTCATTATTGTAATTATTTCACATACATACATATTTATATCATGTCTATTTATGTAGATGTACCCATATGTAATTACTTCTATGAAAAATCTACTAAAACAGTAATAAACCCTCCATATAACATTGCCACCAGTACAAAACTAAGTAATTAGTGGGTGCAAGAATGTTTGTGCATTAAATTCTGATTTAGTGCCTACTCAACCAATATCCCCAGACTAGTTTCTAGCTTCTTGCTTTCATCAGTGAGGAAACTTGGATCTGAGAGTACTGCACCTGCTCATTCACTGTATAGTCATATAAATCTAGATGCAATTCTCTTATATTCAAGATTCCTCACTGGTGAAAGCCATAAACTAGAAACTAGTCTAGCAATATTGAATGGGTAGGCTCTTGATAGGGATTTTGTGCATTAAGGTTCTTGCTTCCATTGATTACTAAGGCTTGTACTAGGTGGCATTACTAAATAAAGAGTTTGCTACTGTAGTAACAGGTTGTGTAAGTATAGCCTTATTTTGCTTATATAATTACATATTTATTTACATTATGTATCTCTAACAATCAATGTATAAAAATATTGAATAATAATTTTTAATATATATTTTTTTGCAATTTTTTTTTTACATAATATTTATAAGAAGAATTTATTATACTGATGTGAGTATTAGCTTTATTCCAGGGAACTGACAAAAAATGATATCCCAGAAACGTTTATGTTCTACAGAGCAATTGATATATTAGATACACAGTGATTGATTAAATTTGAAAAGTGAATTCTGAATGTGTGAACTTTAATTTGGCTAGAAACTCTAAAGTTGTTGATGTTGATGATTTAAGTTAATATTCTAGTCTATTTTTTTATTTCTTAACATTACAGATTCTAGTGAAATGAATTTACAAATTAGTCATACTTTAGATATTTAGCAATATTCAAATGCGTTGTGACTAGAGTTTTGTGATTTACTTATGCAGATCTAACCGCTTCAGCTTCACCTATTAAAATAGAAAGTAGGTTGAAGTAAGGAAGGGTTCCCCCTTTTTTTAAGTTAGGGTTCCCCTCTTTTCTTCCATAGCGTAAGCTTGTGTTTAAACACCTGTAGAGGTCCCTACTATAGCATTTTACATGCATATTCTTGAGGTTACAGCCTCTGTAAATATTACTTATGCTTTATCAAAAAAATTTAATTGAATTGCAGTATAAGATTATTCTCCATATACAAGTGCAGCATAATATCCTAGAATTAAATATGTCTTGCAGAATGGTTGGTTATTTTTTCATGCATTGAATAAATAATTTAAAAGGTGACTTTTATATTATATTTTAATTTGGGTAGAAACTTTAAAGATGTTAGCTTAATATTTACATAATAGATGGTGCACTGGTTTTATTGCATATTAAAGAAATTAATAATTACTCTCCATTGCAGTACTTCTTATTTTAGCTTTTCCAGTTAAATGCATTTTTGTGTAGTAGTTGCTGTCCGACTTAATTAGAATGTATTATTTTCAGAGGCTATTTCATTAATATTTAATTTAAATGTTTTAATGAAGAATTAATATATTTGATTAGACTTTCTGTCGATGAAATTTTCAATGTTAGCAATATATAAACTCTCTTCTATCTTCATTTTTTAATCATCGCATTCAAAATATACAAGCTTAATGTTTGCTGGATTCCTGAATTTTCCTTAGCCTTGTTATATTAGAATCTACACTGTCTAACATTTAAATAGTAATGTTAGTCTGAGATTCACATGATATATATTTAATATTGGGTTTGAACACAGACTTTTAAGCTCCATTCTATCTCATACAACTGATACACATTATCATACATGATATCCAATATATGTATTTCATACTAAATCCATCATCAGTTTGATCCAGATCATTTTCTCCAACACACACACATATAATCAGTGTTCTGTTTATATTAAGATAGAAAATCTTCACACTTTAATGGACAGGCTTCAATACACTCCATCTTCCAACTCTTCAGCCATCTGCAGTATTGAAAATATATATTTATACTTCCTAGACTATTGCATTAAATAACATATACATTCTGAAGGATTTATGTTCTTTTAATTTTTATCTTTTGTGTTATTAATAAATTTGTCAAGACTTATAAGGGATTTAATGCTTATATTGAAATCTTGAAAGCAGACTTTAAAAAAAAGTTGATGCTCTCTTTAGAATAGACTATATGGCATGCATACTCAGCCATTCATGGTTTGTTGTTTTCTTTTACTTAATTTCCCACATTATGTAGTAATTGAAATATTTAATTTATTTATAAAGTGTATGTTTATTATAATGTATTCTTATATAATTTGCTGCGTAACTGTTATATTTTTAACAACTTTAAATTAACACAGGTGATGATTCTGGTTTAAGAAATTCTTAAAACCTTCTTTTGCTGAATCTAAGATTATGAATATATTATATCCTAATATCGATTAATTTAATAATTATTTTATAATTCAAATCGTTATTTCCTTTTATTAGTAAATCTACAAGCTTAAACAGACTTATTAATAACACAAAGGACAAAAATGGAGGAGCAAAAATTCTTTAAATTGAATATGCTATTTAGTCCAATAGCCTAGGAGGTATGGCCACTGATTACAATGAATCTTGACTAACATTAATACAAGGATTAGACAAAAACTATATACTTATAAACAAGGTTAAGGAAAACCGTCTTTTCTGCATCATGAGAAGGAACATTAGCAATTACTTATTTTAGGAAATATTAAACTTGTAAGTTCTAATTGTGATTGTCAATAATAAAAGATTTAATAGCATTTCATTAAGTATTCCTTGGAATACTTAAATTTGAATACTAATGAAAAACATCTACAACTAATATGTTGTTGTAATTAGCTCATAAAGCAACTGAAAATTATGATTATGATGTACCACATTAAAATTGCATTCAACTAATAGGGGATAATTATCAACTTCATTAATTCACAATGATAGGTATGCATTGTTTGTTGGACATAAAGATGATGATATATCATCAGTTATACATATGAAGGATCTAGTTATGTCTGTCACCATTACACTTAGGTTTTTTTTTTCAGTTGTAGCCCACCTGGCTAGTAATCCAGCATATAGATTGGTCAATGGATATTTAAGAGTTGTCTATTCTAATCTACAGTATGTTTACCATTTCGGTATCACAAGATCCACAAATACTCTCTTTAATTAAATTAAGATGACGATCTAAATGGACAGAAAAGGGGGTATTTGTATGTGTATAAAAGATAATAAGTATTCAATAAAATGAAGAAAAATCTGAAATATAATTTTTATTGACTTGGATATAAAAATAGTAACCTGAGATATTTGAATAGTATCATCACAAAATTATATTACATTACAAAGTTTTTATTTATGCTAAAAATGAATCTTACTTTGTTAATAGATTTCATTTTTTAGAAGTTATATCTAATATATATATATATATAAACACACATATATACTAATCAAAAATTAGATTAATTATATTTTGTCTTTTCAAAGGCTTCTATAAGTGAAAATAAATGCATGCTTTTTATTATCTCAAAAAAATTATTTAAATCATAATTTAAATAAATACTGACTTTTGTAAACAATTACTGGCCTGGCTAAAGTGCACAAATTATAAAAATGGGATGTATAAGTTAACTCTCCTTTTGGTTTTTATTTGTATAATATGTGAAAATTTCTTCTTTATATCATTTCTTACTTTCATTTGTTAAAAATATTTATATATTCTGTCCTATGGGAATAATAAACATGCTAATGAAATATTTAACTTGAGCAATAAGTCTCAGCTCACTTTATTTATTTAAGTAAAGGACTGACTGCATATGCACTTTTAAAAAATTGTAATTGAAAATCTAACTAGAGATTGTAATAAGAAAAGTATAATCGTATTTGTATATAAAATCTGAGTTATAGCTTGAGCTTTTAAATACTGGTTTCTAGTCATAGTTACATTAGTAAGCCATTATTTAGCAGCTAAAAATAATTTGGTTTATATATACACTACTGTGGAATTATTTTATAAACAGTTAAATAATCAGTTATGTGATGAAGATGATAAATATTGGGCTAAAATGATAAAAACTAGAATTAAGACTATATATATAATTATATGGCATCTCCTTCGTTGGAAGTGAAAAGTGTATTATATTTCAATAAATTTATTCATCTTCATGCGGCCAAATCAAACTATTTTGATATGTTTTCCTTCCAAGCTAAGTATCTAAATATTCACTTACTGACTTACTTACGGGGAAATTTTATCTACCTCAAAAAAATTATCAATCCATCTGTATTTGCTGACTATCATTACATTTTTTTTTTTTTTAAATGTCATCTTTAAATTTTAGTATATTCAAATAATAATATCAGTATCAGCACTTTATTATAAATTATGAAAAAAAATGTCATAATACTGACAGGAAATGGTAGCAATTTATCAGTGACAATGCTCAAGTTATTGCTTAATCATGGCGTCTTATGCTAAGAGACATTTTGGTGTTATAAAGTCTGCTTTAAAAATTATGCTATTAAAATAAATCTAATTAGCGATACAAAAAAAAAAAAAAAAACGTCTGTAGCTCTCAAATGTTATACAAATTTCTCGTATCTGTATATGTACATTATATATTTTAAATATACTATATTTTTAGCAAAGCACTTACAACAACTATCCTTGAATAATAGTACAAATAATTAGTAATGATATGAACTTTAATGCTATATGACTTAAATGATAATCTTCATTTTCTTAAACTCTTTAATTTATATCATTTAACATATATGTATACAGTATATCAAAAAAGATCAATGATGTTTACAAGCAGTTTTTTTAATCAAGTAACCGAAACATAATCCAGTGAATCCAGTTTACGGATTAGATTACGAAAATAATATATAATTTAGAATAGAAGAAAAATTTAAATGAAAATGTAAAATTCACTTTAACAAAAATGATGTAGTCAATTACTTTTAATATATGTTTCTATACTTCGTTATAGGAGTTGGACACAGACCTTCAAGCTCTCTTCAGATAATCCACTCTATCTCATAGAACTAGTTCAAATTACCACCCACGTGTGTTTTTTGCTAATCCAGCACTCATCAGTTGGTCCAGATCATTATCCCCCCCCCCACGTATATAGTCAGTGCTTGGTTTATATTAAGATAGCAAATCTTCAAACTTTAATTTACAGGCTTCAATCTTTCTCCATTGTCCAAATTTCTTGTTGATGCCAATATTATTGTCATGCCCATGTTGAATTTAATTCACTCTGACTCCTCATGTATAGGACATTGTCCATTTAAATACATAGAATAGGGATGGGCATGACAAAAATATCGGCATCAACAAGGGCTTCATCATTTCATCATCAGTTTGTCAATGGTATAGATGACTAAGAGTTGAAGGGTGGAGTAGATTGAAGCCTATCCATTAAAGTTTGAAGATTTGCTATCTTAATATAAACTGAGCTCTGATTATATATCTGTGTGGGAGATGATGATCTGGTCCAACTTATGCGTGCTGTTTCAGCACGAAATCCAGATATTGGAGATCATTATCTTTTTTACATGTGTGTGATCGTGTATCGGTTGTATGAGATAGATTGGATTAGATATAAAGAGTTTGGAAGGCTGTATTTAAATCCCTCGATAATTACATTTAAATTCCAAGTATATGAATTAGGCTTGTATTTCAAATGCTATACTTCAGTATATAAATTCTCTGTGTTTGCTCTTTCATTAAGTATTCAAGTCTGAGAATTATAAGGATGCACTCATTTATAAAACACATTGACATATTTTAGTTTATCATTTATTTTACAGAAAACATTCTATCTAAGTTTAGTTCTTTGATTGATTTATTAATTATTCAGTCGACTTGTTATAATAATTTGATGTGGTTTTTATATTTGTTAACTTCTTTTAAATCTTTACATTTCCTCAATGCCGAAACTTTCACACCCCCAGTTCAAAATATTTATTAAATAAAAACAAAAATTAATTAATAAAAAGACATTTTATTTTTTCAGTTTACAGTGCATATTCAGTATTTACACTTCCATAATAATAAAGAAATGATTTTTTTGCTCAAGAGGTCATATGATATTCAAGCAGATTTGAGATACAATCTCTGGATTTTTAACTCTCAATTCTGCTGTACTGTCGCTGACTAAATCTCACACAGCACATACTTGTGCATGTTAAAAGTGTATATTATTAGATTTTGGTATTATCATTGATAAACCATCGACTATTACTTTAAGCTTTCTAAGATTTATCCTTAATATTATTCTCTTGTTTTTATCTGGTAGTTTTTGTAACATTTCCTAAAGATCTGAAACATTGTTTGTGAAAATAATCATGTGGTCTTCTAAATCTACATGACTTAATTAGTTTTTGTTTATTTTTATTTTTTTGTTTTCTATTTTAATTCATAAAAGACTTTACATAAAAATGCTGTAAAAAGTTTTGAATAAGCGGAATCATTATACTATACTACAATATTTATGTTAGTTTTTTCAGTGTCACCATATAGTCGGATCATTATTATTTCATTATGAGTAACCTTTTTGTAGAATTTGACACTATTCTCGGTCTCATTTTTAATAGTTCAAAGTTTAGTCATTACTTAAGTAATTATGTAATCAAATGCATTTTTATAATCTACAAATTCAAAGCATAATGGTAATTCTTATCCCTTGGTCTTTTCTATGACAGTCTTTAATAATGAGGTATATAGCTACTTGCAAAATCAGTTTGCTCTTCTGGTTTGAGCCTAAAGATTTTTGTCTGAAATGTGGTACTTCATAGTTTTAAATCTGGACACTCAAAAATAAAGATTATTATTAAGATGCAAATAAAATATAAAGTGTATATTGAGATATAAATTTATTTACGCGAGTCTGTCGTAAGCTTCAATACTCAGTGGGTACTTAATGATTCTGGAGTAAGCTAAATATAGTAAAAATCATTGATCTTTATATAAATAATGAAAATAAAGTAAAAAGAAGTTAAACAAAGCAAAACTCTTTCCATACAGTAGTGCCACCCTGTGCAAATCAGAGTAATCAATGGATGCTACTGTATGGAGTTTTGCCTGGTTTAATAACAATTATGTGCTAGTATGAGATAGTGATCATGTGATAAAAAGAAGTTACTAGATTTTTTGTGTGGTAAGATCACAAATATGAATTGGAAAAAGTCATTATCAAGATAATTAAAAATACATTAATATATATTAAAAGAATCTGTAATAGAGAAAAGAAGTAGCAGTAGAAGAAAGAAAATGTTAGATTATCTTAAAGATAAGGTTATTTGAAGTAGAAAGGAAATATAGGCTTGGAAAGATAGACTAACTTGGCAAAGGGGTATTAATAATTTAATGTTGTTTTTTTTTAATGATCCCATGGTTTTTTTTATATATATATTCTTGGTTATGGTATTATTAACTAGTGGTTTGTGGAGATATCTAATTTATATATAGACTAATTGTTAGCTGTATGCAGTATGTATAAATAAAACTGAAATGGGTTATACAATAAATATTATTTAAATACAAGTACAATTTATATATTTGGAGTTTAGTTGTAATTATAAGGGATTTTAACACAGACTTTTAAGCACCAGTCAGCTATCCACCCTGTCTCATACAATTGATACACATGACTACACACATATGAAAAAGATAAATAATTTTTGATATACATATTCATGCTGAACCAGCACATATTAGTTGGTCAAGATCATCAGCTCTCATACATATTCTGTTTATTTTAAGGTAGCAAATCTTCAAAGTTTAATGGAGAGGCTTTAATCTACTCCACCCTCCAATTTTTAAACTTTCCATACCACTAAAAATCTGATGATGGAACATCCAAATTCCTTATTGATGCCAATATTATTGCTATGCTTACATTGACCATAAGTCATTCTGATCCTTGATGTGCAGGACATTGTCCATTTAAATACACAGAAGAGGGATGAGCAGGATACAGACTGAATCTGTAATATAGGAGATTTGAACACATACTTTCAAGTTCCTTCAGATATTCATTTTTATCTTATACACATGACCACTTACATGTGAAAAAGATAAATGATCTCCAATATACTTATTTTATGCTGAACCAGCACTCATCAGTTGGTCCAGATCATCATCTCTCCCACATATATATATATATATGAAAAACAAAAAAACACAAGTTAAAAAACTTGCTAACGCTTGTATTTATGATAACAGATAGTGTTCTACCAAAAACACCGTCAAGCGTAGTTTTCTGTTTACAAAAACGTCAGAGTGAGCATTCACTATCTCTAACTTTAATTCCCTTTCATATCATGATTTCAAGCTATTTGCTATCGTCAGTGAAAGACAGGAATAAGAAACTAGATCTAAACACAAACTCTGAGCATTTATGAAACAGTTTCTATTCAACTTGCAAGCGTGAATCTTTTAGACACGTTAATGTCTTCAAATTCAGCATAGCAAGTCAGATAGCTACATGGGTCTGATCTCAGTTCAGCATCACCGCATAGTAGAAGCCTCTGCAATATACATCATTGCAAGAAAGAACTCAAAGGTACATTTATGAAAAACAAAAAAACACAAGTTAAAAAACTTGCTAACACTTGTATTTATGATAACAGATGGCGTACTACCAAAAACACCGTCAAGCGTAGTTTTCTGTTTACATAAACGTCAGAGCGAGCATTCACTATCTCTAACTTTAATTCCACTTTCAGATTATGATTTCAAGCTATTTGCTATCGTCAGTGAAAGACAGGAATAAGAAACTAGATCTAAACACAAACTCTGAGCATTTATGAAACAGTTTCTATTCAGCTTGCAAGCGTGAATCTTTTAGACACATTATTGTCTTCAAACTCAGCATAACAAGCCAGATAGCTACATGGGTCTGATCTCAGTTCAGTATCACCACATAGTAGAAGCTTCTGCAATATACATCATTGCAAGAAAGACCTCAAAGGTACATTTATGAAAAACAAAAAAACACATGTTAAAAAACTTGCTAACGCTTGTATTTATGATAACAGATGGCATTCTGCCAAAAACACCGTCAAGCGTAGTTTTCTGTTTACATAAATGTCAGAGCGAGCTTTCACTATCTCTAACTTTAATTCCACTTTCAGATCATGATTTCAAGCTATTTGCTATCGTCAGTGAAAGACAGGAATAAGAAACTAGATCTAAACACAAACTCTGAGCATTTATGAAACAGTTTTTATTCAGCTTGCAAGCATGAATCTTTTAGAGACGTTAATGTCTTCAAACTCAGCATAGCAAGCCAGATAGCTACATGGGTCTGATCTCAGTTCAGCATCACCACATAGTAGAGGCCTCTGCAATATACAACATTGCAAGAAAGACCTCAAAGGTACATTTATGAAAAACAAAAAAAACACAAGTTAAAAAACTTGCTAACGCTTGTATTTATGATAACAGATGGCATTCTACCAAAAACACCGCCAAGCATAGTTTTTTGTTTACATAAACATCAGAGCGAGCAATTAAAATTAGAGATAGTGAATGCTCGCTCTGATGTCTATGTAAACAGAAAATTATGCTTGACGGTGTTTTTGGTAGAATGCCATCTGTTATCATAAATACAAGCGTTAGCAAGTTTTTTAACTTGTGTTTTTTTGTTTTTCATAAATGTACCTTTGAGGTCTTTTTTGCAATGATGTATATTGCAGAGGCTTCTACTATGTGGTGATGCTGAACTGAGATCAGACCTATGTAGCTATCTGGCTTGCTAGGCTGAGTTTGAAGACATTAACATGTCTAAAAGATTCACGCTTACAAGCTGAATAGAAACTGTTTCATAAATGCTCAGAGTTTGTGTTTAGATCTAGTTTCTTATTCCTGTCTTACAGTGACGATAGCAAATAGCTTGAAATCATGATCTGAAAGTGGAATTAAAGTTAGAGATAGCGAATGCTTGCTCTGACATTTATGTAAACAGAAAACTACGCTTGACGGTGTTTTTGGTAGAACGCCATCTGTTATCATAAATACAAGCATTAGCAAGTTTTTTAACTTGTGTTTTTTTGTTTTTCATAAATGTACCTTTGAGGTCTTTCTTGCAATGATGTATATTGCAGAGGCTTCTACTATGTGGTGATGCTGAACTGAGGTCAGACCCATATAGCTATCTGGCTTGTTATGCTGAGTTTGAAGACATTAACATGTCTAAAAGATTCACGTTTGCAAGCTGAATAGAAACTGTTTCATAAATGCCCAGAGTTTGTGTTTAGATCTAGTTTCTTATTCCTGTCTTTCACTGACGATAGCAAATAGCTTGAAATCATGATCTGAAAGTGCAATTAAAGTTAGAGATAGTGAATGCTCGCTCTGACGTTTATGTAAACAGAAAACTACGCTTGACGGTGTTTTTGGTAGAACGCCATCTGTTATCATATATATATATATGATCAGTGCTTGGCTTATATTAAGATAGCAAATGTTCAAACTTAAACGAGAGGTCAGAGTGATTTAAAATCAATACGGGCATGATAGTAATATTGGCATCAACAAGATATTTGGGCATTCCAACATCAGACTGTTAATTGTATGGATTGTTTGGCAATTGGACGGTGGAGTAGATTGAAGCTTGTTCAATAAAGTTTGAGGATCGCCATCTTAATATAAATCGAGCACTGATTATATATGTGTGTGGGAGATGATCTGGACCAATTGATGAGTGCTGTTTAGCACGAAATACGTGCATTAAAGAGATCATTCCTCTTTTTCACATGTGATTATCATGTGTTTCGGTTGTAAGCTATAGAATGGATAGTTGAAGGGTGATTGAAAGTCTGTGTTCAAATCCCTATAATTACAAATAATTATTATTTTTAATGCCATAAATCTTCTTTAAATAACGTTTTATTGCCCCTCTCCTTCATTATAATATATATATTATTAAAAATATTTAAAAATAGAAAAATGTTTGTAGTATAACTTTTTTTTCGGTTTTTATTTACTTAGATGGCAAAATAGTATACAGTAGTGGATTTTATTTATTTCAATTTCACAATAAAATATTATATTCTGTTATTGCATAGCCCAAATTTTTGTTAACTATTATATGCAACATTTCTTACTATTAATATCTTAATTATCCTTATTATTTTTATCTTAAGTAATTAAATTAAACGATTTGAAATATTAGTCAATCATTTATGTTAAAGGCACATCTCAAATCTTATTTCTTGCCTGCACTGTTCTCATCAGTATAATTTAATTCCAAATACATTTTGAAAAAATAATGAATATTGATTAAAATATAATACTTAGAATATTAATAAAAGCTATTTAAACGTATTAAAACGTGATCACCAAATATCTTTTTTTTTTAAGCGTCATAGCATCGGCCGGTACGCGAACCCGCAACCCGGGCAACTGCCTGCAAGTGCAAGGCAGTCGCGCTGACCTCTCGACCATCACCACTATCTTGTACTCGATAGTTATATGAGCTCTCTGGAAAACGGGAAAATTTGAGAAAACTATTTTTATCACTTATTACATTGTTTTGCAATTGGACTTCAACTATCTCTAGATATTCAATTAGTCATTAACAACTATTTATATTAAGTAAGGCCATTTTAATTCTGGCGAAAAGAAAATAAAGATAAAGATTACTGCAAATAAAAAGTTAAAAGATGAATTTCGCAACGATTGTACAAACTAATCTGTAAACCGACATATATTCACATATAACAACACATAATAGTTTTTTAGTCTGTTTAATTGATGTTTAGTGCTAATATTTTTAATTTCCGCAGCAAACTTATTTCGTTCTGAAAGACTTTTACTCTGATTATATATACTCAATCATATTTTTTTTCTATGAAAGAAATCAGTATTGCATCTTTTTTAGAGCATTGATGTAATCTCTACAATATGTTAAGATATCCATCTCTCACAAAAATTATGCTCTTGTTTGCCAAAGATTACTAGTTTTACTAAGTCTGCTGCTATTAATTTGGTTCACTTTCCTAATCCAATGATAATCTGCTCTTGTAATACCCAGAAAGCTGAAGAACATATTAATTAATCTTGCGGTCTTTAATTAATCTTGCGGTCTTGCCATCATATTGTTCTAATATTACAGACCATTCGAAAAAGAATTTTTTTTTAAGTGCCTTCGATTTTCAAGCACTCTTCAACTATCCACACTATCTCATACAACCGATACCCATGACCACACACATGTAGAAAAGATAATAACTAATATACGTATTTCATGCTAAACCAGCACTCATTAGTTGGTCCAGATTACAATCTCCTGGTTTTCAAATATTTACACATCAAGCTTGCATCCTGCCCATCCCTCTTCTATGTATTTAAATGGATATGGTCCTGTACATGAGGGGTAAGAGTTACTTGAGGTCAACATGGGTATGGCAATAATATTGGCATCAGCATGAGATTTGGCTCTTCATCATCAGATTTTCAATGATATGGATGGCAGAAAAGTTGGAGGTTGGAGTAGGTTGAAGCCTGTCCATTAAAGTATGAAGATTTGCTATCTTAATATAAACTGAGCACTGATTATATATATATATGGGAGATGGTAATCGGAACCAACTGATGAGTGCTGGTTTAGCATGAAATTTATATATTGGTGATTATTTATTTTTTCTACATGCATGTGGTCATGTGTATTAGTTGTATGAGATAGTGTGGATAGTTGAAGTGTGCTTGAACATCTGTGTTCAAATCCCCTATATTACAATTAAGCTCCAGGTTTGTGAGGAGTGCCTGGTTTTCAAATATTTATTCAAACATATGAAACAAAATATATCTTTAGAAATCAAAATTACTTCTCCTAGATGCAAGTAATTACGATGATGAATTCTTTCTTTTAACATGTTAAATTCACCCAAATCACATTGGCTCTGATTTCCACATCAACATTTAATCTCAATATTTCAAACACGTAATAAATGTTGACTACTATTAAAGACAAAGGATTTATATATTATTGCAACGATATTATTAGTCATTGTTATATTTTTTAACCCATATATGCTCCACTTTTTTTCAAACTTTTTTTTAGTTTATTAATATGTAAATCCACTATTAATCTTGGCTTTATAACTCCTGAATTTTTTATATTCTGAAACAAATCTAAAGTTTATTCATGTAATGCTTTTCAAATATTTTATCCATATTTTATTCTTTTTTCTTTATTAACATTGCTTTCTATATAAAGTTTACTTTATAATATTCATCTTTATCACAATAAAAAGTTTGCCTTGGCATAAGCAGATTGAAATTATTGGTATTGTTAATGTGTTTCTACTTTTTCCTTTTCCTATGTATTGGTTTTGGAAATAGGATTGTCAAGACCTCTGATGATGACTGCAGGACAGTCGAAACTGTTAGTTTGATATAAATAAAAGTATCGATAAAGTGTTTAAGAAAGGTGTAAATGGTATGATTATTAATGTGTTATATAAATTTCTTATTTACGTATCTCTCAAATGATGTGAAAAACAATACACTAATAAATCAGAAAATATTCAATTTTTTTTATAAGCAGTTAGTACAACATTATACTTTTATGAAGTATATACTGTTTTAGATATAATTTATTAATACTTATATCTACCATCTATTACCATTCAAATGTACCTAAATAATGAAACAAACATACTTTAAAATTTTACTAATCAAAATTAGTATTAAGAAACATACTATATTTATTTTTTTGTTTTTGAAATAATCTAATTTTCTTTTTTGGTTAATTTATATTTTATTTAATATAAACAAACACATATATTCTAAAGTTAAAAAATATATAATGAAAACATAGGACCTGGTTAACTTTTCCAAGAATCATAGGATAATCCTTTAATTGATTATTCATTAAAACATATTTATTAATATATAATAAATATAATATTTGCAGAATAATATAGAATTACAGTTTAATTTTATTTAAATATTCCAAATACATTCAACTCTGAGTAATATCACAGCAAACAGGTTAGTATATGCACCAACTGTTAGTAATATCATAGCAAACAGGTTAGTATACAATTGGTGCATATACTAACCTGTTTGCTGTGATATTACTAACAGTTGAATGTATTTGGAATATTTAAATAAAATTAAACTTTTCTAAAGACGTTCAACACACATATTAGATGATATAGAATTAAAGTTCATAATGTTTGAAGTTTAATTACATTTCAATCACATCATTCAAAATAAACAATATATTTTTAATCCTCTTATATGGAATATACACTTTAATACACTATTCAGTAGTATCAAAGCTAATTGATAATGCAAATAGTATAGATATTATAGGGTTGAGAGTGTCATATTCTTGAGGCATTAAAATACTTTGTACATTGAGATGATTTTATTCCAATATGTTTTAAGATCTTTCAAAAGACACTGTCTTTTGGAGAAAATGTTTTCTTTTACTTAGCTGTTCACTATTATATTACAATTCAAGTATTAATTTTTTACATAAAGCACATTGATTTACTTATTACAAGGCAGATTATGAGAGAGTTCAATCTCAAATCATGGGCTTTATATATCTGTTTCCTAATGACTACACATTTGTCATCATCCTGATATTATACCTATAGTTTCACTCAAAAGTAACATGTTGCTACTGTCTCTATTATAAAGAATCAAAATTTTGCTCGATAGAAAATTTTTAAAAATACTTTAGCATCCTGTGAACTAAAAATGCCTTTTGACTTTTTAAAAAAATAAATGATTTATAAAATAATTTTAAAAAAATGTTCTAATAAATTTGCAACTTAAAATACTTTTAAAATCATAATTTAAATAAAATAAATAAATATTCTTTGTACATCTATTTATTTAATATAAAATATTTATAATTTTTTAAAATAATTATATATAAATAATATTTGAAATGAATAAAAAATTTAGACTTTGTAGCTAATTATTTCAAAAAATATATGTAATGTGCTAAAATGCATGAACACACAAAGCTGAAGACAAAGAAATCTTGGTACTAGTCCATTAGCCAGGCTTGACTTCGCTCTAAAATACATATTACAAAGAAATCTTGGTACTAGTCCATTAGCCAGGCTTGACTTCGCTCTAAAATACATATTACAAAAACAAGAAATCGCTGTACATTTAAAACACCTAAGGCAACATGAAGAAATCTCTGAAATCACTGATTCTGTAGTATCCAATTAATAATATTTGCTATCCAAATGGTGGCAGATATAATTCAGCCATTAGATCATATAAGGTGCACAGTTTTAATGAAAAACTTTTCTTTTATGTTATAAAGATTAGAATAATTATTATCCAATAATGAGTAATAACTGATGAGTGCTGGATCAGGATGAAGTGTGCATCGGGGGGAGCATAGATCGTTTTGACATGTCTTTGATCAGATGTTTATAATTACATCTCTCCACGAGATGTTAAAAGTGGATAGAGATCAATCCATATCTTGCATGAGACTGGTATAGTGATAATTACACTATAGAAATATTATTCATTATTGGATAATTTCTAGTCTAATAAAGGACTAATAAAAATTATTAATATAATAGTGATTGTTTTATTAAGTAAAGTTGAAATTAGATTACAATAGAAAGCTACAATAAAGCAAATTAGTGAAGTTTTATTGCTGCAAAGTTTTATCAGATAAACATAATAAGAGACTAACATAGAATAAAAGTGAATATATTTGTATTTCATCGATTGATTTGTACAGTCAACTTTTAAATTTATCTTTTTTTTTTTTTCATATGTCAAATGCGTTGACCTGGAAACGCCAGCTGCTTGAAAAGCAGCTATGCTAATCACTAGGCCACCAATGCTTGACTATCTTTTTATTTTTTTTTGTCCTTCCTCTTGTGTTCCAATGGCCATACTTTTTACAAGTGGTCTATAATGATGATGAAGTTAGTTACGAAGATTTATTGCTATTTTTTATAATATAATGCTTATTTAGTGTGTGATTATGTTTATATAAATATAAAGTCTGATCGCGCCCGTATATGTGTATTTAATGCTGAAAAATGAATAATGACAGTTTTTATTAATAATAATCGAATTGTAATTAATTATTAGTTTTATGTACTGTTATTTATGATAAATATAAAATGAAATAATAATTACGAATATTTTTTTTAAATGTTTTTCCAATAAACAGTTTGATCAACTTCAACTAAATCGATCAACTGACAATATATTTTTAAAAAATATATGCAATACATATAAATAATTTTAAGAAAATTGCACTTCGTAATGCAATAAATAATTTCATTTTTAAATCAAGTTTGTTTCCTCAATTATGTATGTACATATTATTCCAATAGATCATAAATATTAATAATAAATAAATTTGATATATTATTAAATATGCACATATAATCAATGTCTTTTTTTTAAAAAAATAATAAAAACCAGCTGTTTCTTATTTTTAAAATATGCACATGATTATATTTCAAAATAACAAGTTTGAACCCTTCATAGAAAAGGTTAATATAAAATATTTAAAAACACTAGGAAGCTTATAAATATGGAGAGAAAATATAGGATAAGGTGTCGTAACAAAACAACTTATGGATTAATAAAAATATCTATTACTGGTAAAATGTAGAAGACTTTTTGTATTCTCTCTGTATGTATATACACTTGTATGTATAATTAAAAAAACATCTTTAAATAGCTTACTCTAAGACAAAACTTTTTAAAGAGCTCTCTAGAAACCAACAATAAAAGAGAATGCGGGTTTTATTAAACATTTATCTACTATAGAGTGGGGAATTTTGTAGTTTAAGTTATCTGCTTTTTTTACTAGTTAAGAATATATATTTGTTAATTAGTAACTAGATGATTTCCTGGGGCTTGCTACTCGAGAGTAAAATCCTTTTACAAAAGAAATCCAATTTTTACCTGATCTGGATTGAATCTCAGGTTGTGGTCATATCTGGAAAATGTAACTTTTTAAAAATATATAAGTTTTTCACAGTCAAACAATAAATTTAAAACAGGCTTTTAAAAAAGTTTTTATCGAATGTTTTTGGAAACTATAAAAAGTTGATCAATTTGTTTCAAGATTTTAAAAATTTTCATTTAAAAAAGGCTACACTAATGTGATCACATGACAGTAACATGATAATTAAAGTTGTTGTGTTTTTGCCAATCAACGTTTTGGAGAAGTATAAAGAAGATTGGTTAATCATAAATCTGTAAATTTGTCATTTTAACAATTGGGTGAAATTATTGTTCGGAAATGAAGAAAGATTAAATCAGGAGGTTTATATAAAAACTTAAAAATGCATTGGTTTTTTTTTTTTAATTATTGCTAATGAATGATGAAAAAGACTAAATTAGAAGTCTTTCTAGTACTGGAGTATATTTTCTTTCTTAACTATTGCTAGTAGGTGAGGAAAGGGACTAAATCAATGGTCTCTATAATAAAATTATTATTTAACTATTACTAGAATAGGTGAGAAAAGAAATTAAATCAGGAGTCTTTATAGTACTGAAAAATACTATGTTCTTAACTATTACTAATGGGTGATGAAGAGTCTAAATAAGAGTTCTCCACAATACTTGAAATGTATTGTGTTTCTTAATTATTGTGTATGAGTGAGGAAAGAGATAAATCAGGTGTCTCCATAATAGTGGGATGTGTTGTGTTTCTTAACTTGGTTAAAAAAATTAAGGCAAAAATCTTTATGGAATTGTGGTGTATAGCATTTCTTAATTATTGCTAGTGGATGCAGAAAGAAACCAAATTAGGAGTCTGTATTACTGAAGTGTGTTGTGTTTTTTAATTTGATGGTGGTTGAAGAAAGAACCAAATTTATTTTGTTAGTTGATAATGAAACACATTAAATCAGGGGTCTCCCTAACACTGAAATGTATATTTCTTAACTATTCATAATGGATAATGAAAAGATAGTGAAATATATTATTTTCTTTATTTATTAATGGTATGCAATAAAAGACTAAATCATGAGTCTTTATGATATAGGAATTATTGTCATTTAATTATTACTAATAGATGAGAAAAGAGATTAAATATTATTATTTTTATTTATTAATGGTATGTAATAAAAAATTAAATCTTGAGTTTTTATGATATTGTAATTATTGTCATTTTATTATTACTAATAGATGAGAAGGATGTTAAACCAATACTCTCCATAATATTGAAATATTCAATGTTTAATAATTCTTACTTAAAACATGGCAAAAGAGACAAAAACAGGGGTTTCACATGTACTGGAATATATTGTATCTGGATGATTAAAGAGATAAAATCAGGAGTCATCATAGTTAGTGGAATGTGTTGTGTTTCTTCACCATTATTTAATATTATACATTAAAAATATCTTTATTGAAGAAATATGGGAAATATATTCACAGTTAATATCTCAGTGGCATAAGTAGGATTACAAGACATGCAGGTTGATAATTCACCATATAATTAAAATAATGTTGGATTTAACGAAATTTTAAATAACACATAAAATATAAATGCAATTCATTCACTCTACTTTGATCACTTTTTATCAAAAAACTTTTTATTGTACATATGTGCATATACAATCTTATGTTTCAATTGTCCTGCAGTCTTCTTCAAAGCACTGATATAATGAACAAAATAAAATATATAACTATATAAATAATACCATAAAAATGTAAACAATAAAATTAATAAAATCATTTTTTTAAAAAACAAAAACAAAATATAACAACTGAAATAAATATAAATATAACCAAACCCAAATAAAATAATCCAGTTAATATAAAATAAAATATACAATATAAATATATAAGTGTATTCCTAACTGTATATATACATAATCATGGACAACTATTAATTTAAATATATTATTCATTTTTATTATTTTTAATAATTTCCTAATTCTATTTTTTATAGTCTTAAACTTTAATCTTATTATCATCACATTAATAAAATATTTATTATTTTATTTTCATATAATTCTCAGTTCAATCTTAATTCATTTATTATGAATATTCTTTTTAATTTTCAAATCATGTAATATTTCTTCTGTTATTAATATTTTTTTTAATATCTAAAAACCATAAATATTATAATCTTATAACATACCCAATTTAATATTAATTTTTTAAAAGTAAAAAAAAAAGTTTTTTAAAAAATAATTTATACTCTAGCTCCCTCTATTGCATATTATTTAAACTAATTATACCTGTAATCACACAATCTTTTTATTTTTATATATATTTATTTGTACACTTGAACTTTTATTATTATTATTATTATTATCATCATCATCTTATAAATTTATATTTTATATTATACTGTATTATATTTAAATATTATGCTAACTTTTTATTTCATTAATATGTAATATCTATAACTATATATTCATGTTTATATTGGTATGTAAACATTTCTTTTTATAAACCCATAATTTATTTATAAGTAAATTTCTCTTTATATATTTTTTAAATCCATAATTTATTTATAAGTAATTTTCTCTTTATATATTTTCTTTTATATATATTTTTAAGAACTATATTTATACTAATGTCATTCTAATTTAGAATCTCTATTAAATTTTGGTTTTATTTTTTTTTATTAGTATTGCTTTTTTTATTTCCCTTTAATTAATATTGTCTGTATGTAACATCATTTTCATTGAACTTTCTGTTAATTTGTGTCATGTATCCTTCATATATATATATATATATATCTGTGATTTATTATCTGACATGTTATTTTAATCTTGTTTTATAGAATTTTTAGTTTCTCCCATATATTTGTTATTAATCCCTCTATCTAAACATTGTTAGTATTTTATCATATATCCTCCATTAATTATTTTTTATTAGATCTTATGTGTTTGTTATCTATTAAATTTAATAGGTTTTCTCTTTTTTATTAACTATTTTTGTATTAATTATCATTTTGCATTTTGTATTAATCTTCTCATGCAAAAGGATAATTAATATAAAAATAGTTGATAAATAAAAAACATATTAGATTTAATGGATATCAAATATATAGAATATAATAAAGATAATAAAGAAATAATTAATGGTATATATGTGATAAAATGCAAACAATATTTAGATATAGGATGGGAGAAACTAAAATTTTTTTAAAACAAGATTAAAATAATATATATATATTGTAATGATTGCACATACTGCGGTCACACATATAGATATTTAACATTTAAAGAATGTTAAATATTGTGCTTGGGTTATAAAAAAAGTGAGTTGAAAAAAATTACAAAACAAAGAAATGTTTAAGTAAAAAAGAGAGGGAATTAGAATCGAAACGATTCTTATCTTTTGCCCTTCAAAGTTCAGATTTTTGTAAAAGGAAAGAAATATTAAGGTTAGAAATCTCAATATCATGTGTTTAGTGTAAGATTTAAAAAAATGAGAATGGAAATATAAATAAAGTAGAAACTTAATAATGTAAAAGAAAGCGGTAGTTGGGGAATTTAATAAAATATAAGTAAAATTTAGAATGCAATGAAAGACAAAGATCTGTTCTTAAAACTACACATTTTGACGGAAAATGAAATGCATATATGAATGTATGAATAAAGAGAGTAAGGTTTATTTCATGTCAAAATGAAATAATTTTATTAAAGAAAGTGACTGATAAATAAATGTAAAATATTATATTATAAAATTATATCAAATTATAAGTAATTTTGTATAAGTTGCTGAAAGCATGTTAAAGTAAAAAGGTGTGAAATAAAAAATACAGCGGGAGATCAAGATAAGGAAGGAATTTGAAAAATAAAGGACATTAATTAAAGAATTGAAAAACAGTATTGGTCGAGACTTCAGTGAGGACACTGCTCTGATAAGAAGCAGAGAAATATAATAGAAAGCAGACCTGAAAGGTTAAATTTTGGGAACATGAAGACAAACTATAACAGAAGGGAAGCTTTGAGGATGTGTGGCTAAGGGCCAGTCGCGATCGCCGGTTGATCCAGACTTCCGTACTATAATGGTTCGCATCTCGATGTAACAACTGCTGATGTAGCGCCTGCCGAAGAGTTCGTTTTTGCCTTGCCTTGATGCCGACAATATGGAGGAGTTCCAACAATCAAATCTAACCGAAGAGCGACCGTTCCCTACTAAAGAAGTGGAAAAATTCCACGGGATGGTCAGCAAGATGCCAAGTTTATTCGAAGACTTTATCACCTAGGTAATTATGAATAAGACATTTTATATAATTATGTGCACATACCTTTAAGTTTAATGCAATTGCCAATCCCACATATAATGAGATAGACATTAATTAGACTCTTTGAATATTTGAAATGACTATAAAGGGATAAGTTATTTCCACAGATTGCAATCATTTATAGAATCTTCTATTGTATTTATTTATTTTTTTGTAGTATTATAGCATAATCTGTTTTTTTTATATTGAGTGTTAATAATTTAGAGTGTTTCTTTTATTATAATTTATTGTATTAAAAATCTTTTATTTATGTAAAATCCGTTTCGTCTCTTTCTTTGCCACTTCCAAAAGTAGTATAGTCTTAGGATTGGGAAATAATTATTATTCATTTGAGTACTTAATTAACACGTGAAGCTAGTGGTGCAGTATTTGATCCCATTAAATTTATAATTATCCAAGCGCTGTAACTCTGTTAAATCTTACAGCAGTCGGGAGAAAGTTGACCGGGAAATATAACTTGGGGCTATACCCGTATAGCATACAGGTTCGGTCAAGTATGGATATAGACTCGTTTATGTCCGTATGTTCTCTCTGTTTGTGGTAGCGGAAAGTGGACGATCTTGAATTTTTAAGAATTCCCCATTATATATAAATAAAAGGGAAGTTAAGCTTTCGATCGCCGGGTTTCCGTCACAATATATATATATATCAGATAGTAAATCACTGATATATATATATATATGTATATGAATGACACAGGACACAAATTTCCAGAAAGGAAAATAAAAGAAGCAATACTAATAAAAAAAGATAAAACCATATATTAATAGTCTTAGCAATATAACATCATTTAAGACTTAAAGCATTGGGCTTCTATTTTCTTGTTTGAATTTTCATTTTTTGATATTTTCTGAGATCATATTAACAAAAAAATTAAGTAAATTTACTTCCAAAGTCTGAATTATAAACAAATAATTAATTAATTAAAATTAAAATATCTAAATATTACTTCTTGTTTTAAATATTCATGAACGGTGCAACAAATTGTCAAAGAAACAGGGCTTTTTTAAAATAAAGTAAGAATGAAAACAATTTAGAATAAGTAAAAGCAATTTTGGACTGTTTATTTTTGGTGATATTTTTCTGATCATCATTAAATGTCTGTTTTATTATTATTTACCTCCAAAAGTAAAAACAATATAACGAAAATTAAGCAAATGCTTTCCAGTTTTATTTTTAAGAGATTTTATATTATTGTTTTAAAAACATGAAACCCTAAGTGCACTAATTATAAACTAATCAATTTTCCTAACTTTATCTTTTCTATTGCATTGCCAAATTCATAAAAAAATAATATTGTCTATTGACAGTTTCAATTGCTCCAGCAATCTTCTTCAGAACTATAACAAATATAATACAAATACATGAATATAAATATACATGAACATATAATTTTGTATATATATAAAATTACATGTTCATGTATATTTATATTCATGTATTTGTATGGTATTAGTTATAGTTCTGAAGAACTGTCATATTAGGTTGTAAAAAAAGTATAGTAAAAATAATAAAGAACATAGATGATATTAATATTATAATTTTCTTAATCTGTATGTCTATTTTTTAGAAAGTTTGTGCTGCTGCTTTTGAAAAATTACACATCATAAACAAATTTAAATTGCTTAATAAAACAATCTACTTAGCAGATTTTTTTAATAAAAATATGAAATTGGGCATTTAGCTGATAGGAAAACTATTACTGAAATATATAATTACAGAATTGCACAAATCATAAATATATACCCATGATCACTCTATACATGCATGTAGTTATTTTTATAAGATTTCATAGATTTCTTTAACATACAGTTTGCCAATATATTTGAAAATAGTATGTACATATATGCATGATGCAATTGGTAATAAAATAAGTAATAAAAATGTTAGCCGAGAGGTCATCGCAGCCACCTTGCAAGCAGGTAGTTGATTGCAGACGGTTGTGGGTTCGCCTCCTAGCTGATGCTATGACATATAGAAAAAAAAATGTTTGATAAAAAGTTCTATTATAATACAAATTTTTGTACAATAAAAAAAAACTGAAATTAAGAAAAATAAAAGTGGATTTCAATTGGATCCACACTTAATTTGACTCAAAACCACATGCAGCTCTGAAAGCTGCATTTATCCACCTTTGATATATACCTTTATTTTCATAAGAATTTTTATTTGTTTTTTCTCTGTACCATTTATTAATTAATCATTGCTACCTTAATATATTATTGCATTTTTATTTTCACAAGTACTTTCTTTAGACAAAAAAAATCACTGTAAAAGTATATGGATATACCTGCACTCAAAACATTAGCATTTAATATATTACATAATAATTAGAGTCAGTTTAGAAAATGTGAGTACTTTCAAGCGCAGGTTATTGGAAAAATCATAGATTAGTTATGTTCCAAGATTAGAACAATAGCTGCATTGAAATGTAGATATTATTCCAATCCTATTCATAAGAAAATTGATGTTTATTCTTTAGAAGTATGTACTATATGTAGTAATTTTCTATAACTATTAAACACAAATTTTTAATTTGGACCTTATATTACTGAAGCATAAATGATTCTTTTAAGCAATGTATTATGGTTGCAAGCAAATCTCTTCTTATATTCATTAAAAAAGAAGAATCATGACTGGTTTTCTGACATTAACATTATTAATGACTTGATTAAAAGGAATTTGTAGCATTTTCTGCTGGCATAATAACACATGAAATGTGGGATATCATTTAAAACATAGAGATATGAAAACAAAAGTTCAACAACTGTCAAGAAAACGAAGATGATTGAAGGATTAAAACTGCAAAAAGTCACAAACATTTACTGATCAATGTCATTCTAGATCTTTTTGATGCACTGAAAGCAACATTATGACCTTAAAAAATGATAGCACAATATTATTAAATCCAGAAATGACATTTTCTTATATACTGACAATGACTGGAAGAAGTGTTTTTTATCATTTTTGAATAATGATACAGATATTGATATGGTGACTATTAATGTTATATTTTTTTTTTTTACCTAATCATTTAAATTTGGACAAGGATATCCAGCTTAGCGAAATCAAAACAGCTCTTCCTAATCTTAAAAATGGAAAGATTGCAAGTTCTGATGATATATCTGGATAAGTTTTAAAATACGATAGTGATATTATAATTTCAAAAATATTGGAATTTTGGGGAGATATATGGACCCACAAAGTTGGGCTACTTTATCTTAATGATGATTTTATCATTCCAAATTTTAAAAATAAAGGGAAACAAAAATGGCAAG